>ML779475.1:394004-428411 GCA_009831015.1 Picea engelmannii | reverse complement strand
GTTCTCAAGATCGCTTAATGGCGCAAGAGAAGAGCATACTCAAGATTGTTACTTGCAATTTCTGGTCCCAAAATGTGAGTTTAGATGTGATTAGAATTGATGTTCAACTTAGATTTATGAATCAAAGAAATCCATCCACGTGGCAAAAAACAAATAAGGGAAAATGATTTTTATCCACCTAAGTGCCTATGTTTGTTTGATTACCCCCCTTTATAAGTTGAGGGGTCTAAGTGGTGCAGTATTTAGAGCATGCATACCATCATTCTTTAAGAAGGAAAATGATTTTCCCCACATCCAAGACCTTACAATGAAAATTTTAGTTCAAATGCACGGCCTCCTGTGTAGACAGAGGCGCGTATGGCGCCCGCTCGCTGACAGAACTGAAAAACAAAGCGCATGCGCGCCCGATGCGCGCCTGTGGGGTGGAATACCCGCGCGCCTATGTCAAAAGTCTGAGAAGAAAAATCTGGGTGAATTTCTCTCCAATTTCTGGTGAATTGACTGGTAAGCAGGTCGGCAGAGGCCGGTTTGTGAACCTGGAAGTTAATGAAATCAAAAGGAAAGCAAATTGAACCCAAATGAGGGAGGAATTGATACCTAGTCCCTAGTATGGTCACCAATCTGTTTTCACCCAATTCGTCACTTGATGACCAAATTAAGAGTGCTTACATGCCCAGTTGGTCTCTGCTAGGCATGACAGCTGTGAAGTAAAAGGTTAGAAAGAGAAACAACAGAGTTACAAACAAAAATCAAACTAAAACTAATTAAAACTAAGATCATATGAAATAATGAAAAATAAATACAAATGGACCAATATCACCAATGTATAAGCTGATCTTATTGATGAAATCCAAAGGCACAAAGAAGAAAGGGGACTTGGGTCCCTTCTTTCTCCAATGGAAGGCTCTTGAGGCCCTCAAACCTTGCTCCCCTTACAATGAAAGGATGAAAATGTGGGTGAAAGAACTCCAAGCTTATTCACTCAAGTGAGGGGTGAATAGCTCTATGAAATGAAGCTTGTAATGTTTATTGCCAAAGAATGGGTCCTTAGCAATCTTAGCAGCATAACAGTATGAAGAATTCCTTGAGAAAATGGTGGTTATTCATGGCTTTTTATAGCCCAGCATTGGGATATTATGTAACCTCTTTTGAATGTGAAAAGGGGCTCTTTAGGGCTCAATTCAGTCTTTGACCAGCCCACCATGAGGATTGAGCTCGGATTTGGTGTCAAATCGGCTTGGGAGCTGATCCATTAGTGGTTGGGAGGCCGACCAATTTCAATAAATGCGTCGTTTAGAAGGCGCACAGGTTTTTCGCCCAACAACCGCACCTTGTGCACATATTCGTGCTTTGTACGTTTCTGTTACGCGCATGCGCGCGCACCCAGATGATGTAAATCACCTTTCAAATTTTTGGTCATTTGTATAGTTTTTTTACCCTTTTGCAATGCTGAGGAATTAATCTTGTGCCATGAATGACTTTTTTCTGTTTTGACGATGCGGATTTCTTGTCGCCATGTGCAGACGAAATTTCAGTGATAACAATAGGATCAGGGCTACATGTTTCACTTTAGCTAGATCCTAATCCTCATTGCCTTTTTTTCCTGGGATATGCCAGAAGGTGCAACCTTCCCAGATATTGAACCATTCGAGTCTCTTGCTACGAGGTTCACTACCCTTTGGTACTCGAGGGATATGAACAAACAATAGCATTCGAATGTTGTTTTTCATACATATTACCTTCAGCTGAAGAGAGCCATCGAAGATGAACCTCGCATGAATTTGAACACCCTATAGAGGTTTCAAACCCTAATGAAGTTGTGTGTAGATCGACACTTTATCTACATTACATCACGATCCGATGAACATAAGGAGCAACTTCAGTCGTACTACAAGCTCATAGAAGAAGACCTGGAGGAGATCACTAAGGACTAGTTTGTAGACCTCCTTATTCCCACAGACCCTGCAGAGATGTCTAACCCTGACAGCACAAAGAGCACACATAAAGAACATGATACACCCGCACCCATCAGAATGAAGAAGACCGAAGAGGTCCAAGATTTAAGCAGTGCCTTAGGAAAGACTGCTTCAGTATCACCTGACCGAGGGGGTGATGACGAAGTAGAAGAAATAAATGGCAAAGGATCTGAATAGAAGCCAGGTGAAGTAACACCACCTAGAGATGAGGTTGATCCCCTGAATAAGAGGAAGGTTTCTCCCCTGAAACCTTGTTCTCGGAATAAATCGAAAGCCACCATGAACAAGATGAAGACTGTGCTTACTACCAATGATTTTGACTTCATCATCATAGCTCTAAACAATGCTTCGCCAGAAATCATGGAGAAGCAAGAAGCCAAGCAAGAGGAAATTTACAATAGAATTGAGGTCAAACTCTGAGGGGTACATCAGGCCCTTTAGTCTAGTCGTGCAGTCTCCATTGCGCCCCTTCCATCAAGAGAATCAGATTTGGGAGATGAGCCAACCTAACTCCACAGAATAGCTGATGTGGTCAAAGATCACCTTTGTTGTGCACAAGAAGAAACAGAACAAGCCACCCAAGCCTTGAAGAAAGTGCAAGGTATACTCATAGAAAAATGCAAAGTTGCAGAGTAGGAGAAGGTTGCTCTCCAAGTAAAATTTGAAGAAGATAAATCCCAAATGCAACAAGAAAAATAACAGTTTCTCGCAGAGCAACTCAAAGTGAAGGACGCAGTCAACAGAGAACTCCGCTCTGTGATAGGCTTAGAGCCAAAAGAAGAAGAATGAGTCACACATCAAATAGAGAAGCTTGCAGAAGCTATCCAACAGCTCCAACAACTAATAAAAAACTTAGAGCTTTGCACCGTGCCTAACACCCCACAAGATGTGAGGGACCAAAGAGAAGCAATTGTTCGTAATGCAGTTGAGAGAATAAATTCCCTTTCCATGGAATCTAAGCAACTCATTGATCGAAGTGCCTATACCTATGAGAAACTCATTGAGAATCTAGAACTGAAGGCACTAGATTCATAGCTCCAAGAGGTGAAGTATCAAGCATAAATGATACAAGCACAGTTTAAGCCCCTATCATCTATGGAAATAATGAAGCGATCCCAGGAGGAGTGCACTACCAAAAAGTAGGTCCAAACTATCCAGAGAAAAGTCATGGAAGTGACTCAGAGGCTCCAACCTGTATAGGATAAGGCTTACCAACTGTTCATAGAGATCGAAGGCCGAGGATCGAACCTGGAGAAATTCGTCACTGTAGCTGAACAACGCCTAGAGGGACCTGTCAATGAAGTAGTCATACAAGAGTTTGCTAAACAGGAGGTCATGGCACAACAACAAGTTGAAGCATATTGAGCCAAGCTCGAGGCTTTTGAAGCATAACTAGTCAGATCAGAGTGACTTGGGATGAGTCACAGGTGAGTGTTGGGGGCCTGTTGGCCCTTGACCAAGTTTTAAGGATCCTTGGTCATGTTTGACCTATTTTTTGGACTTTGACAGGATTTCGAAGGCAAAGCGCAAGACAAAGTGGATATCACAAGATATTGGCCCCTTTTACGACCCTTTTTGGGATTATGTAACAAGTATGGGAATGTCGGCCCATGGGTTTACCCATAATTAGGCCTATTTTGTATGTATAAATAGAAGGCTAGGCAATGTAAGAGGAAGCAGTTGTAAGTTGGATAAGTGCTAGAGTTGGATCTGTGTGATCAAGAGTTGTAAGTTCTTTGTGCATACTATGTGTTAAGGCTTGCAAAGCTAAGTGCAAGTGATTGTAAGAACCTGGTGTGAAGATTGTGTAAGAAGGCTTTGTGTTGTGACCTAACTCAGGGAAGGAGGATCTGGCGAGGTGCCCGCAGATCTCCTGTCCTATGAGGAGTGGGTCTTATGGATTTATGCATTGAAAAAATATAATAAAGAAGACAAAGAGTTGGTGGGCGTAGCCCCAGGTTGGGGGTGAACCACATACATGTTGTGTTGTTCTTCTTTGTGCGATGTGTTGATGTGTTTATATGTTAATGTGCTTAGTGATTTAATATAGATGAATTGCCTATTGATGCTTAGTTCTTAATGATATGGATGGATGTTAGATCTGACTTATATACATATGCTTAGTGCTTGAATCTTCTAGATCTGATCTATTCTGTCATGCTAAGTGTTGCTAGATGCTAGATTTGGTTGAATATTACGATGCTCTGTAATTAGGGTGTATTACATTGTAACTGAGACTAGATATAGATTAATGTTAAATGTTCAATGCTCTGTCAAGTGTTAGAATCACAGATCTGTGTCCCATATAAGGTTGCAAACATCTGAGTCCTACAGCCACCCCTACCTCTACATCGGGTGAGACTTCATCTACTTCGTAGGTGTTGATGAAAGGGTCGATAGTTAGGATTTTGTTGGTGTGCTATTGTAGCATTGAACCATGGGTCTACCCCTGTGCCAACACCAACATTATTATTATATTTATCATTATTATTTTTTTCCTTGTCCTTATTATTTTTATTATTCTTCCCACCCTTATGATTATTACCACATCCTTTACTTTTGTTCCCTTCGAGTTGTTGGTCACCATTTGGGTTTGTCAATTGTACAGAATGCACATCCACTGACTAGTTGGGTTTGGACAAAGTCGTAGCTTGTCTTGTTGTAGATGGGTTAAGAGACAAATATTTCAACTGGTTCGTCACCAAGTCTATATTTTTAGCATTTGTGGAGCCTATCATGTTGTTGGGATGAGGCCTAGGATTTTGTCTAGGATCATAATTGCATTGCAGCGCATCATGGATAATTTCATAAAACATCCCAGACTGAGCATATATAAATTCCAATTGTTGGATGTTAAAGATGGCCTCTTCCTCAGATGTCACTCTGAATGTAGAAACATCCTTCAATATGTAAGGAAACAAGAAATTGAGGAACCATTACAATATAAACTCTGGAGGAATGTAATATTTAATCAACCTCTTCTGTCTATTCTACTCTTGAATATGATCGAATATGTGGGTGGACTTATCTTGACAAAAATCTGATAACAGTTCTATGCCATCATCGTAACAAAACAAAAACTGGAAGTGGTTGAGAAAAACCAGGACCATTTGATTGAAATTTCCATAAGTTCCCCCAGGTAGCTAGATGTACCACTTCAAGGAAATCGTCGTATGGGTGCCTTGAAATAGTCTCAAACAAACATAATCTTCATTAAGGGAGTTAGATGAGCACCATAAGTGAAAGTTAGTCACATGATCACCTGATTCCTCACTAGTCTTGACCTCAAACTTTGGAATGTCAAAGGGAAGTTTGGTAGGGATGGGGGTCCATGACAGATTGTGACACACTAGGTTGTTCATTAATGTTGACAATTCTGGAAGATTTAAGATGGCTAGAAAATGGATTCAAGGTTGTGGTGTATGATCCCATGCTACTGGGAAAGATTGGATTTGAGAGATCGAGGGCCAACCAAGGTTTTGGTATATACCATGGCCCTTTCTGGTAGGATATTATCCTCCTCCCAACCGATTCATAAAATGTTGTAAGGGAACCATACCCGAGGAAGTCACTTTCTAGGAGAAAGTGACATGATAAGGATTATTCATGTGAGGATATATGTTTCCCTCCAAAAAAGGAACTCCATGCTGGGGTTTTCCCATACTATAAAATTGACTCCCCCCTGATGAAACAATAGAGGTTAAAGGAAGATTCGTCATAATAAAATCATTCGTAGGAATCAGTGTTGAGGAAGATGGAATGACGAATGAAATATAAGAAGTAAACTAACCACCCATTTGAGAACTCCAACCTGGAGCATTGAAGCTAGGATTGGGTTAAGAGGAAGGTGGATTTCAACCTCATACCATGGGAGTTGGTTGAGGGATATGACCCCCACCAAATGAGAAAGGAATATAAGGAGGCATCATGCTCTCAGACCCAAAAATTAGGATTCACATTAGATGTCAAAGCGGAGGATGACAAGTGAAAATTCATGTATGTCATACCAAAAGAGAAAGGATTAGAGGACCAAGGAATTGACTAAGTTCTATGATCTAGTGAACCACCCGGGGACACAAAATGATTCGTTCTCATGGTATGAGTAGAGACCACAGGTTGGGAAGTATTAATTAAGTTATTTTTAAAAATCCAAACCATCGATGATACATGAGTCGAAGGGACTTGATGCAGGAGCATCTCTCCACACTAGCCATGCGCCAGCCAGCCAGCCCACTCAACGCACACATTCAATGAGGAAGAGAGGCCCAACCATCTCATATTCAAATTTTGAATTTGAATCAAGAACATTTAATGTTTGTAAGGTTGTTAGAGCCAAAAAGCCATGCCTTTGCATAGGCATAGATGTAGATAGCCTTAATGGTTGTAAGGCTGGGATCTAGATCCGATCTGGACTAGACAACCCATTGAATGTAAGTTTAATGTAATTGAATAGGGTAGGTAGATTTGGAGGGAAGAGATCAAAGATCCCCCTCATGTAAAAAAGATCTAGGGGTATCTCATTAGGGATAGAAAGAGTGAGAGGAAGAAGTAGAAAAAAAGGAGCCGAGACTCTGTTACAGTCCGTGCTCAGAAGACCTTGTAAACAGGCATTTTCATGTTAATACAAAAAGGCAGTTTCCTGTATGATTATGTGTGTTATTTATATATGTTGTAGATGTATGGATAGGTATGAATTTACAGTAGTTATTTGATTTTAGGTTTGGGGATATTTGAGGCTTCACGCCAAGGGGGTGTGATAGAACACTACGGGTTTTGAGAGCCAGTGCATAGAGTGCATTTCCAATTCTATGGAATTTGGACAAAGACGTGCTAGGAGGGAATACCAACTAAAACTATTGACTCAGAGGAATACATCAAGGTTGTTGAATATCTTGGAGGTGAGACTGTGTAGAGGAGGACACAGTAGAACACAAAATCTCTGAGGAATTATGTAGATCTCTACCAGGAGGGCATTGAGCAGGTGCATAGAATGCACAACGGAACTCTGTTAAGTTCAGGAGGAAGATAGAAATACTGAGGGTTCTTTAGAGATCTTCCAGGAGGGCATTGAGCACATGCATAGGGTGCTGAGGAGGAACTCTGTTGAGAGTTCATAGAGAAACAGAATCACTGAAGATTCTGGACACTCTGCTAGGAGGGCATTGAGTAGGTGCCAAAGAGCACAGGAAAGAACTCTTTGAGTTCAGAGACAAAGAAGAGTCCAAAGAAGGATATTCACAGGGTTGTTGAACACCCTACAGACTCAGCAAGAAGTTGCTTGAGCAAAGAAGTGTCAGGAGGGCATCAGATTCTCCTTCTGAAGGAGAATAAAAAGGGTTAATTCCTTAGAGGTCAAAGCTACAGGAAAGATCAGAAGGGATAACACCTTTGTGAGTGCAGAGACTCTGCAAGGAGTGCAGAAGTCAAAGAGCCTTTGAGGATTCAAAGAGAGAAGATCAGGAGGAGTAGTGCTTTCATGCACAGAGCCATAGCTACAAAGATCGCAGAGGCAGAAGAACTCTTTGGAGAGTTTAGGGTCTCAAAATCTCGGGAGGAACAACATCATTAAGAATGCGGGTGAGACTCAAAGTTGTAGAGTTTGCAGAGGGAAATAGCAAAGGTCGAGGCCTTTGGACACTTGGAGAATTCTTCCAAGTTTAGGAAGAACGCGCATGCTCAGGAGGAGAACAACTGTCGTTGGATTAGGTCGAGAAAGAGATCTAGACCATTGGATTTCCATGTCCAGGGAGCAGCGTAGGAGGCACGCACATCAGGAGTAGTTGTGAGTCGTTGGATCTCACATGAATTTTTGACAGTCGTCGGATGGGTCAGAAGCTGCATGAGGTTTAAACCTCATGCACAGAGAAGAGAACCGAAGAGGTCATGAAATAGTCAAGGTATCGGGATTTCAGAGTTCGGGAATTTAGGATTTCGGAGGTCCTGATGATGAGAGGTTGGGACACTTCACAGTGAAAGTTCTGAAATAGATCTGAGCCGTCCATTTGGAAGGAGGACATGTGTCGTGAGATCTCCATTTTGGGGATTTGGACATCGAGAAGAAGAAAAGGGAGAGTCTTTTGGCTTCGCATCTAGCGGAGTCCTGAAACCATCTGAGTCGTCCATCTGTGGAGGACACGTGGAGGAGATCAGGGAGTCCACCGAGATTTCAGATATTTGGATTCGAATAGACAGAGGAAGTGTCATAGGGGTCGCAGAGTTTCTGAAACCCAAAAGAGGATCGGAAGAATCCAGAGAGAGGACACGTGGAAGCAAGTGATTACTTCAGTACTTCGGGTATCGAGGGTACCAGAGGTCAGCGGAGAATTGTTGCGTCGGGATTCGTGAAGTTTCGAAACGCGAAGTCCCGAAGGTGTTCACAGGAGCAGTCTTGCTGGGAGAATTTAGACATACTGGATATCGGGATATCGGGAGTCCTAAGGACGAGAGATCTAGAATCTTAGGGAGGAAACTATGAAATGATCAGGGCCGTTGATTCAAGGAGTGGATCATAGTCATTGATCTTGGCCAGGAGTAAAAATTCCTTATTGCCACTTCAGCATTTCGGATATCGGAAGTGCGAGAGAACAGGGGTAGAGGAGAACCTCGCAACAAGAGAAATCTAAACGTGAAAGTCTGAAAGTATTTTCGGGAGGCGTCATTTCAGCGTATCGGAGTTCGGAACTTCAGGAGTCTCGAAGACAAGGCTAGGAAATTTGGGATTTGAAGTCCTGAAAGAACGAAAGGAGAAGGTCGGGTAAAGCCATTTTGGGATACCGGGGTTCGGCATTTTGGGGATCTCATAGACAGGAGGTCTAAGCATTTTGGCATTTAAAAACCTGAAATCGTGAAAGAAGAAGGAGGCTGGTAATAGGTATTTCATCATTTCGCATATCGTCTTTTCGGGAGTCTTAAAGACAGGAGGTCGGGTGCTTTGCGTCGTAAAACCCCAAAATAGGATTGCGGTCATATGGGAAGTGGTCACATGGAACAGAGGTATATCCCTGGGGGATAATTGTTGTTAAATCCATTTTGGCAATTCGACATTTCGAGGATCAGAAGGACAAAGGGTCAAGGACTCTTGACATCGGGAAACAGGAAGTCCCAAAACCCAAAAATATAATTCCTGTAGAGAAAAAGGGAACGGTTGTGTACAGAGGCTATGGAAAGAAGAAGGACATGTGGATCGAATGTTGAGGTCTCGATAGGGATCTGAGAGAGCCTCTTCAGCTAGAGGAGGTGGTAGAACGATCCTATGACCGGACCTCGGCCTGAGGGCTGAGGGTCTTTGTGCTAGTTGTGGTATCAGAACTTGATTTTTGTCTGTATATTTCAGGTAAAGGGAGCTAGAAGAGAAGGAGTACTCTGATACACATCATCAGTTGTGGTATCAGAGCCACTTTCTGTCTATATACTGCAGGCAGAAGGAGGCAGAGAAGGAGAAGAAAAACACTCTAATACACACTAGTTGTAGTATCAGAGCCTGATTTTTGTCTGTATATTTCAGGAAAAGGGAGCCAGAAGAGGAGTACTCTGATACACAACATCAGTTATGGTATTAGAGCGGGGCTTCATTTGTATATTTCAGGTGAAGTAAGGAGAAGACAGAGTGCTAACAACTCTGTGGTGATTATTGCAGGTAGGCAACAGTCAAAGGAACCAGTCATGAGGACTGTAAAGGAATAATGGGAACGCTCAAGGTTGCAAAGTGACAGCAGTAGATTTGTCAAGAGGACAGATAGACAGAAAGAAAAATGACTACTGAAGGTCATGCATGCAGTGGAAGGCAGAACTTCCAGTAGAAGGAGAACACTGTATGGGATAAGGAGCTTTCCAAGATCAGGGCAAGGATGGATGAACTTGAATTTGGGATGCATCAGGATACCAAGTCGAGATGGGTATATGAATGGCCCATGAAGACAAAGATAAAATGGCCAATCAAGGAGTTGATGGCTAGAAGACAGAGAAGGTTTTTAAAGGGATGGTTGAGGCATGCTGAAAACCTCAACGAACCATAAGAGGAGATGGTTCAGGTATGTGAACCAGAGGCTGGAAGAAATCTCAGTGATTATGAGGATGAACTGAGGTCATAGGATGATCTCATAGACTGCCAAGAGGGCAGAAAAAAAATTCCCAATTGCCAGGAGGGCAATGAGATGAGATCACTACGGGATCTCATAGTCTGTCAGGAGGAAAGCCAGGGAATTTCATATTTCTAAGAGGGCAATAAGACGAGATCACTATGGGATCTCATAGACTGCCAGGAGGGCAGCAGGAAAATCCCAATTTTCCAGGTGGGCATGGGAACTAAAATGAGGCTATGTGAAAGTCTCATGAACTCGGAGGTGAGTTCATATCAGGAAGGGATGCTGGTAAGTGGAGATTCATGTGGTTTTGCAGATCATGTGAATGAAGATGATGACAAGTTAAAAAATTGCACCATCCAGGAGGTGGATCGGAGGAATCTTCTGATGATTGGAGGAATTCGAATATTCCTGCCACATCACCCAAAGGAGGCCAAAGTCTGTATAGTCGATGAAGTAGCAACATCAAGAGAAAGAAAACTAGATGTGACTGTAAAAGAATAATTTGAGCAGATATTAGAAGCTTCCCAAATAGAAGAGGAGGATGAGCATTATGAGGAGTGGCTCAATATTTTCAGCCAGGAAGCTCAAAAGACTTCAACATTGAAGCTTGCAGAAGCAGAAGAAGAAGAGGCAAACAACATGAGATTTGTTGATCTGTGTGAACAAATTGAAGACCTAGAGAGAAGGGTGATAGTGCAGGGCTTGCACATCCAACAGATCAAGTTGGAAGAAGATGAATGGAAAATGAAGCTAAGGAGACTCCATAGACATAACCAACCATTGTAGCAGCTGGATGAAATGATAGAAGGCATCATGAGGCTGATGTTGAGATCAGGAGAGACTGCCAACAAGGAAAGGTTGAGTAGAAGGAAAGCAGAAGTAGCAACAACAGCAGGGAAGTGGAGCAAATGAACAGATCCCAAGAATTGTTTGGGATCCAGGAGGATTTCAACAACTGAGATGGGAAGCTCATGAGAAGGAGCTCATGAATTGTACATCTAAGGAGTATGATGCAGAAGTATCTCTCCACGCCATCCATGCGCCAACCAACCAGCCCACTCAACACATGCATTCAATGAGAAAGAGAGGAACAACCATCTCATATTCAAATTTTGAATTTGAATCAAGCACATTTAATGTTTGTAAGGTTGTTAGAGCCAAAAATCCATGCCTTTTCCCAGGCATAGATGTAGATATCCTTAATGGCTGTAAGGCTAAGATCTAGATCCAATCTAGACTAGACAACCCATTCAATGTAAGTTTAATGTAATTGAATAGGGTAGGTAGCTTTGGAGGGAAGAGATCAAAGAGCTCCCTCATGTAAAAAATATCTAGGGGTATCTCATTAGGGATAGAAAGAGTGAGAGGAAGAAGTAGAAAAAAAGAAGGAGCCGAGACTCTATTACAGTCCATGCTCATAAGACCTTGTAAACACGCATTTTCATGTTAATACAAAGAGGTCATTTCCTGTATGATTTTGTGTGTGCTTATGTGTTGAATGGATGCCTATGTGTGTTCTTTATATATGTTGTAGAGGTATGGATAGGTATGCAGTTGCAGGAGTTCTTTGATTTCAGGTTTGGGGATCTTTGAGGCTTCATGCCAAGGGGGTGTGACAGAACATTGCGGGTTCTGAGAGCTAGTGCATAGAGTGCATTTCCAATTTTGCAGAATTTGGACAAAGATGTGATAGGAGGGCATACCAACTGAAACTATTGACTCAGAGGAAGACCTCAAGGTTGTTGAATATCTTGGAGGTGAGACTATGTAGAGGAGGACACAGTAGAAGACAAAATCTCTAAGGAATTCTGTAGAGCTCTGCCACAAGGGCATTGAGCAGGTGAATAGAATGCACAACAAAACTTTGTTGAGTTCAGGAGGAAGATAGAACTACTAAGGGTTCTTTAGAGATCTTCCAGGAGGGCATTGAGCACAGGCACGGGGTGCTGAGGAGGAACTCTGTTGAGAGTTCATAGATAAACAGAATCACTGAAGATTCTGGACACTCTACTAGAAGGGCATTGAGTAGGTGCCAGAGAGCATAGGAAAGAGCTCTTTGAGTTCAGAGACAAAGAAGAGTCCAAAGAAGGATCTTCACAGGGTTTTTGAACACCCTACAGACTCAGCAAGAAGTTGCTTGAGCAAAGAAGTGTCAGGAGGGCATCAGATTCTCCTTTTGAAAGAGAAGAAAAAGGGTTAATTCCTTAGAGGTCAAAGCTATAGGAAAGCTCATAAGAGATAGCACCTTTGTGAGTGTAGAGACTCTGCAAGGAGTGCAGAAGTTAAAGAGCCTTTGAGGATTCAAAGAGAGAATCTCAGGAGGAGTAGTGCTTTCATGCACAGAGCCATAGATGCAAAGATCGCAGAGGTAGAAGAACTCTTTGGAGAGTTTAGGGTCCTGAAAGCTTAGGAGGAACAACGTCGTTAAGAACACCGGTGAGACTCAAAGTTGTAGAGTTCGTAGAGGGAAAGAGAAAAGGTCAAGGCCTTTGGACACTTGGAGAATTCCTCCAAGTTCAAGAAGAACGTGCATGCTTAGGAGGATCACAACTGTCGTCGGATGAGGCCGAGAAAGTGATCTGGACAGTTGGATTTCCATGTCCAGGGAGCAGTGTAGGAGGTGCGCACAATAGGAGCAGTTGTGAGCCATTGGATCTCACACGGATCGCCAACAATATTCGGATGGGTCGAAAGCTGCATAAGGTTTAAACCTCACGTACAAAGCAGAGAACCGAAGAGATCCCGAAATAGTTAAGGTATCGGGATTTCAGAGTTCAGGAATTTGGGATTTCGGAGGTCCTGATGATGAGAGGTCGAGACACTTCACAGTGAAAGTTCCGAAATAGATCCGAGATGTCCATATGGAAGGAGGAAACGTGTTGTGAGATATCCATTTTGGGGATTCAGACATTGGGAAGCAGAGAAGGGAGATTCTTTTAGCTTCGCATCTGGCGGAGTCCCGAAACAATCTGAGTCGTCCATCTATGGAGGACATGTGGAGGAGATCGAGGAGTCCACTAGAATTTCTGATATCGTGGATTCGAATAGACAGAGAATGTGTCACATGGGTCGCAGAGTTTTCGAAACCCGAAAGAGGATCAGAAGCGTCGAAAGAGAGGACACATGGCAGCAGGCAGTTACTTCGGTACTTCGGGTATCAAGGGTACCAGAGGTGAGCGAAGAATTATTGCACCGGGATTCGTGAATTTCCGAAACATGAAGTCCCAAAGGTGTTCACAGGAGCAGTCTTGCTGGGAGCATTTTGGCATACCGGATATCAGGATATCAAGAGTCCTGAGGACGAGAGATCCAGACTCTTAGGGAGGAAAATCCAAAATGATCAGGGTCGTTGATTCGAGGAGCGGATCATAACCGTTGATCTTGGCTAGGAGTAAAAAGTTTGCATTGCCACTTCATCATTTTGGATACCGGAAGAGAGAGAGAATAGGGGTAGAGGAGAACCTTGCAACAGGAGAACCCGAAATGAGAAAGTCTGAAAGGATTTTCGGGAGGCATCATTTCGACGTATCGGAGCTCGAAACTTCGAGAGTTCCGAAGACAAGGCTAGGCAATTCAGGATTTGAAGTCTCAAAAGCACGAAAGGAGAAGACTGGGTAAATCCATTTTGGGATACCGGGGTTCGACATTTCGGTGATCCCATAGATAGGATATCTGAGAATTTCGGCGTTTAAAAACCCGAAATCGTGAAAGAAGAAGGAGGTCGGGAATAGGTATTTTGGCATTTCGCATATCATCTTTTCGGGAGTCTTGAAGACAGGAGGTCAAGCGATTTACATCGTAAAGCCCCAAAATAGGACTATGGTCATATTGGAAGCGGTCACATGGACCAGAGGTATAGCCCTGGGGGATAATTGTTGTTAAAGTCGTTTCGGTAATTCGGCATTTCGGGGATCGGAAGGACGAAGGGTCAAGGACTCTTGACATCGGGAAATAGAAAGTCCCGAAACCCAAAAATATAATTCCTGTAGAGAAAAAGGGAATGGTCATGTACATAGGCCATGGGAAGAACAAGGACCTGTGGATCGAATGTTGAGGTCCCAATAGGGATCTGAGAGATCCACTTCAGCTTGAGGAGATGGTAGAATGATCCTGTGACTAGACCTTGGCCTAAGAGCTGGGGGTCTTTGTGGAAAGACTCCGCTAACCATAGTGGAGGCTAGAGTTGAAGGGGCTCTCGATACATTCATATTTGACTCAGTACTCATGTTAGGATTATCATGAGCCTAAGAGGTGGAGATATATGTACCATGCTTATTAACTATATGCCTTTCAAGAGGCGGTTTTGTTAAATGATATAATCATGGTGGTAGATTCAAAAGAGAAAGAGACCCTCAGGGAGGCTATTCTTTTTCCTCGATGATTCATAACTTCTGATGCAATACAAAATCATAAGGCCAACTAATAATTAAAGAGAACATTCCTAAATAAAACTAAAGGCCAATGCACACAAACAAGATATAATGACTGAAGGGACCTCCCGAACTAAATAATGTATACCTCTCTCAAGAGGGGATGAGACTCCCAAACAATAGAGTGGAGGTAAAAAAACTAGTTATAAGGACCCTCTTAGGATTTATAGCGTAGTCGATCAGATTCCTCCAAAGAGAAAAACATCCATAAATTCTGCGTGTTGTTCGATCCCTGTGTGACTCAGGGTACCTACAGAATAACCCCTGCATGTAACCTATGTGGATACATATATCAAGTAACTAAATTCACCACGATATAACCAATTATCAGGTGAACAGTGATAGGTCCATTCCATTGTATGGGCAAGGTAGAAAATCGTGAAATGTCAAAAGCACCGCCTCTCAAGGAGGTAAAGGTACTAGTGAAACCCTCAAATATGAATAGAACCCCATAAATATCTCTGACTCTATGAAGGTATTAGAGGGATATCTATGCAAGCAACTTCATGCAAGCTCATTCTTAACTCCAGTATGAGCGGACGCTCCCGAGGACACTAATTACACAATGGGTTTCACCACTCCCTAGTCAGACACATACATTGACTTTTATATCCTTGGATACATTTACTCACAAAATCCTATTCCAAGGCTCTAGGTCCTACATTTTTTTGTGTACCCTGAAAAACAAAATCGTTTCTAATCAATTTTAATTATTGAACATTAATTGTAATGGATTCTTCTTACTTAAGAGGTCCGATCGTGAAACTGATGGTACAATGTCTTAGCATAAAAAGAAGAAAATATAAAAACATTGGTTAGTACACATCTTGATTTTCAAAATGGTATTCTTCTTAATGTTGTTATTAGAAGACAATCTCTATAATTTGAATGAAGTGAAATATTTCCTAACATGTCAAAAATAATGTAATGGAACCAAAAGTGGAAATGCTCTGAATAAAATGAGAAAAAGTGAAACATTTTTGTATCTTCAATATAATGAAATGAAAATGCAAAGACTGAATAAATATTTTTTATGGAAGACCTTACTACAAGCACAAAGAGACAAGCCAAAAAGGACACTGAGAAGCGACTACCCAGACCAAAATGCAAGGACAAACAAATGAGAAAAATGACATGAAATGATTTTTCCCAAAATATTTACCAATAACGTAGCTTCCTATCACTATGTAGGTACTCAAAACTCAAGATAGGTACCTAAGAAGTCTCAACAACAAACAAAACTCACCCAACAATCAATAAACTTAGCCAAAAAGACTCAGAAAATAGTGTATGTGGCTATTCATGGAACATAAGTGTATGTACATTCCCTAAACACTGATAGCTCATGTATGTACGCGACCGTCAAGGGAAAACCTGCATATACCAAAAGAGACATTGTCAGGGAAAGGGTTAGGCCAAGAAAATCAAATGAAAAGAAAATAAAGGATGTCAAGCAACAAGTGACACATAAACTCGGGAAAAAAAAGAGAAATGGAGAAAAATCACCCAATACCCCAAAAGGGAGATCCTCCCCAGTGGAGTCACCAATTATGTTACGATGAAAATCTCTATGGAAAGGGGTAAATCACAACAGACAGGATGACACCCATAAATCAACTCGAATCTTAAGTATGGTAGATAAATAGAAATGATAAAAAAAGAAGGCTAGGATCCTATCTCGTCTAGATGTTCAAATAAGACCACGGTTGATCTCACGACCAAAATCTTGATTCTTGCAACTTGTTCTCAAAATCCAAGATACACAAGCATATATAAATTATATAGAAAGTTAGCATCTAAACTAGCATAATCCATTAACATGTATAACAAATATTCCCATGGAAAGTAATGTAAATATTTTCCACATATATTTGGATGAGAAAAGAGTATTTCTATTAATGTACTCAACAGAAGTACATAGGTGACAAACTTCTGTAATGGCACATATTGGAACCGAGAAACTAAGTCCCTTGAGTTGTGCCTTCACCACTCCGATCCTCCATAAAGGAAACCTCACAAGTAGTAGGAGCAATTGAGTTTCTTCTTCTCAAGATAAGAAGAGCTTGGGGGCTGAACACAAAAAGTTCATACCTTCAAGGGTAGAGGGATGCAGACTCAATATGAAGTGAATTTCCTTCATAGTTTCTTTTCTCTCAATGATGTGTGTCTTCAAGTCCTGTATATGGCTCAATTTATAGCCTCCAAATGGAATTGAAGGGTCGAATCACAACTTTTCCAGTATATGGAAGGTCAAGGATCATGTATCTTGTGACATGGTGTGGAAACCCAACATATTTTTAAGTTTTGAGCACAAAACCCGATGTGCATGTTCTATCATGGAGAAACATGCATATACACAAGTTGTCTAACTGTGGCTTGAGTATATGTGAAAAACTATGATTTTTTTACTCTTGAGTGAACAAAATGGAGGAACTTGAGTCTACAGAGGGAAATGGAAGGCCAACAAAGCAAGATGCATGGAGTGTGGAAAAAAATTCTATAACACTTGGTGAGGAATATATATATATGTGTGTGTGTGTGTGTGTGTGTGTGTGTGTGTGTGTGTGTGTGTGTGATTTACTTCACATCCCCAACACTTTATGGGATGTTGTCATGGCCTCTTTTCGAAGGACTCTATAATTTTTTGATCACCTTGAGATGGCTTCCCTTGCTAATCTGCTTCAGAACTATTCCTTATGAAAGGTGGCTTGAATCCTTTCTTCCTTTGATCCATATTTCCTTTTTTCTTGTCATCCCATGCCTTTTGGAATGATGGCCTTCTTTTTTCCTGCTCATACAAATACTTGGCCTTTCTTATGACTTCTTCTAAATTATTGGGCTCATCAAACTAAATTTTATCCTTGTAAAAGGATGGCAATCCACTTGGGAACCTATGAATTTTTACCTTCTCTTCTCTAATGAAGCTCACATACCTAAGAAGTTCCGATATTTTTTTCTCATATTAATATATAGGCATGTTCCCAATTTTGAGTTCAAATAACTCTTGCATCTTTTTCTCATAATATTGTTCTGACAAACTGTTGCTAAAAATATTTATTGAATTGCTTGCAAGAAATTATTTTATCATCAAGGTTCTTAACTTACTTCGGATGATCCCACCACATATATACCTTTCCTTGAAGGTGGTAGACTGCAATTATGGATTCTACATTTTATGAGTAGTCATGTAACTATAAATATTTCCTAATTCCTAGCAACCATGATTTTGCATATTCTCCTTTCGTGTTCTCTCCATCAAGTGATGGTGGCTTGATTTTCCTTAGCTCCCCTTGCAAGCTATGTGATCCATGTCTCCTTTTCTAATGTTTGATAGGAGACACGCTTGAGTTGCTTGTTGACCTTGAATTTGAATATGCTCTTTTAGTTGAGTTCCCTAGGAAATGATGATGCTCATGCATGCTAATACTCTGTGACCGTCTAGATCCTCCATGATCATATCTCCTATCATGGGATCTATATGTTTCCACTTTCCTTGCACTAGCTTCCTTTTTTGTGACCAAATATTTGTTGAATTTCTTCTGCAGAATATTCATGCTTTGTAGTATATCTTCCCAATCCTTCATAATCCTTTCATTGTCATCCCTATAGCTTTGCACTTCTCTTTGCAGGATCGTCATAGTTATAGGACCCTGGTGGTCTCTTCTTCCATTATACTCTGTCTCAGCATTTACCATGATGACATGCAGAAATTCGATCTCTTCTTCATGGTTGTAAGGCCCTTGTGTATCATCCATGTCTGTAATTCACATATAAGAACTAAAGTATTCTTTCATGTATCTCTAACTTTGTAAGAATGTGCATGCAATAATTCTTGTTAGATTTAAGTATATTGCAACATATTTATTAATTAAATTACAGGTTATTCTTCACAACAATTTATAAAGAAAACAATGCACCAAGTAAAAATATGATTCCTTAAATACATTCTTTCCCAACACATCTCTCCAACATCTATACTCATGCCTCATTTTGAGAAAAAAGTTACAACATCCACAAGTTATAATTTTCTACTCACTTACTATTACAAAAATATCTTTATTACTTCTGATACATTTTTAGCACCCAATTCAAATTTATGGGTGATATATTTTTTCTCTTCTTCAATAAATTTCCAACAACTATTCATTTTTCTCAAATCTGAGCTCTAAGATGAAAGTTATGGTCCAGAGAAGTTTTGACTATTTTTTCCCTTTACCCCTATGTTCTACAAGTGTCTTATTTTTCTTTCTACACATTTTTACGTACCAAAATTCTAAATATGGATCCATGGCTATGTTCTATGGTTCATAATATTTCCATAGGCTTATCACAATCCCAAAATGGACTTATGAGCAAGGATTTATGTCCTCTGGAAGTAATTTGGTGCCAAACTTTCCCCTTAACTGTTTCAACTGTAACTTTCACATACATGCTCTATTTTGCACATGGAGTAGCTCATAAGATATATATCTCTGAGTTATTTTATTTAAGATATAGAGACATAGTGTACCTTTGTAAACTCTATTCTTGTGGGTTTTGATTGCCTAAAAACATCATTTAGGACCTCAAAATCACCCCACAAGTTCATGACTTTCAAAAATATGAAACATTCATAAAATTTCATATAAAATGATTGTTTAAATATTATAGAAACCCTTTAAATCTTATTCGTTGATCTCAAATTGGGTGATATATGATCCTTTTATCTTAGCTCCATCGACAATCAGTTGATCAATGATTCTCACTGGAAAACCAATCTTGTGTTCAAATCTCCCCGATGCCTAACCATCGACCATCGACCGTCGACCATTTCTCTTGGAAAACAATTGCAATACCTTGTTAAATAAACCAAATCTAACATTTTCCATTAGTGATTGAATATCCTTGTCTATTGAAGAAACATTTCTCCACTTCATCCAACCCGACCATCGACCATCCTTGTTGGATGACATGGAAAATGTGTTGGTTGTGGAACCTGATTATCTTCCTGATTTAGAGGTCTTTTACTTTCAGCCGTGTTTATACCCCATGAAGTATTTACACCCCAGAAGTATGTACACTCTTCCACGCGGGGAAGTGCAGAGGGGTGGTACTTCCTCTGTGGGGTTCGGGGGGGCTATCCCCTCGGCTGGGGGATCTGGGGGCAAGCAGGGGTTCGGGGGCGAAGCCCCCGAAGCAAAAATTGCCTTGTAAAAGTATATTGTAATTTCATTGTAAATCTGGACCGTTCATTATAAGGTCGCATATCTAACGGTAGAGATTATGTTAGGGTTTTTTTCCCTAGAAGGCAACCCTCTTTTATGATGGAAATGTATTGCGGCTATGTATGGTGGTGAATATTGTATTCTGAGAGAGGAGACTGTGAGAGAAAGAAGAGGAAGTTACAACGGGTTTTGCTGTAGGTTGTATCCCTTCATTTGCTGGATAATAATAAAGGAAGGACCTGGCAATTTCTCTGGTGAACATAGCCCACACTAGGTGAACCATGTAAATCTGTGTCTCTCTTGTATTGTGTGTCTTCTGTGTTTTGTTTCTGCATTTGTTTTATTTTATTGCTCCGCGGTCCTATTTTTCTAACAAAATGTTGATGTGGCATGGCATGTGGATGATGATGTGGGATGAAACATAGACTATAACATGGTATCAAGATCATATGGCATGACATTTCATCACCCTATTTTCTCCATAGAACATCATACATTTCTCTTGGATGACACACACACCTCACTGAATTGATTGACACTTGACCATTGACCATCAATTATTTCTCTTGTTTGATCAAAAAAATTCACTGAATCAGCTCACAACTGACCATCAACCATCGAAAATTTCCTTTGGATAACCAACACCTCTCAAAATTGGTCGACCTTGACCATTGTCAGTCATTCGTAGAGGATTTTCATTGGCGACCAAAACACTTTGTCAGTCTGGTCGACCTGACCACCAATCGTCGATGAGTTCCTTTGGCTGACTCCAACACTTCAAAAATTTTCAACCAATATATGATTAATATAGGAAGTCGATCTATTATTATAAATGATATGAATCATTTATCTACTCCACTTCATAAGAATCCAAATTGAATCTTGGTCATTGATTGGTCCTAACCTTGCAACGACCAAAAATTAATCCAAACTGTTTATTTGATCATTTTTTGAAATATCTAAAATGAATCTCATCTGTCGATTTGATCCTTTTTCCAAATGGCCAAAAATGAATCATGGCCGTTTATTTTCCAGACCTTAGCAACCTCCAAAATCCTTATAAATTTTTAAATTTATCAAAATGAATCAACTTTTTGATCTCGAGATCCAATGCAATCTCGAGTGTCAATTCTTCAAACTCTCCTAGTTCCATCAACCTCCATTAAAATTATAATTTTGACCTTGTAGGTCAAATCTAACTCTGTAATTCAACTGATTGATTTCATTAAACATATTAGATAGTCCTGAAGAAATTATATCTTGGTTTTTTCTCATGAATTTGGGGATTTCTCTTTGGTTATCATTATTTTCCCCCAAATTCATCACGGATCAAAATATGTGACAACTAATTTCCCCAAATTCGCACTAGTTATTGGCCCATACAATTCCAATGTTGAACTTAATTTTTGATGCCACTCTGTAAATCACCTATCCCCCATCTGGGTCAAGTCACTTGCTAAAAAAACCCAATAAAACTTTTTGATACCAATTCTAAATACATAAATAAAACACAACATGACATTCAAGCTCATGCAACTATCTATGCTACTTAAAAACATAAATGCAACTACTTTAACTGTGCATGACAACAACATTCAACTACATAAATAGGTATTTGAATGCATCATTCTTCTCACAACAAGTAGTAATTTCTCAAGACAAATAAGAGTGAAATGCATAGCAAATATATCAACATTTAAAACAAATAAATACAACATATAAGAACACTTATCTTATGTAAATATGCAACCCATTGTAGATGACAACCGTTCCTCCCAACCATAGAATTTTTGTTTCATTTCACCCCCAAGTTGGGGTTATGAATCCACAAGATATGGTGGTCCCTAAGGCTAGATAATGTCCCCCTCTCAATAGTCAATATGACATCTAAATTCCAATTCACCAACTATATTCCCTCAACTTGCACAACCCAAGGGATGGAATCCCCATTCAATGCTCATAGTCCTTCAGGCCTTTCCACTCCCCTCTAGGGCTTCCAACATAGTCTGGACAAGAAATGTACTTGTTGGGACCTTGGGAATTCTACAACTACGACATGAATTTTCCCAACAATAAAACGTGTGCTTCCTTGGATGAATTTCGAACAACACAATACTCCTAGGCAGGAAGCCTATTTCTCCATGAAATTTCATCTCCAAATAACTACCAAGCATGCCCACAACAACTACCTTCAAGCTTCGACACTCATAACTTCTTTGTTACCTAGAAAAATCCATGTAAAAATAGTTCTATGTGCAAAAACATGAATGAATAATTCTAGTCTCCTGCCCATACACATTTCCTCTCTTTTTCTTTCTTGCTTGGCTTTCACTCTTCCCCAAGATGATTGTACTCATTTCCCATTCTCTCAATAACTATGGGATGTGACTCTCACACCCACCCTCTTACATGAATTAAATGATTGGGCACTAGAAACATCAACAACTAATGGAAGATTCATGGTAAGGATAATTTAGAAAGAAATAAGAAATGGGTTTTGGTCTAATAGACATGGGTAAAATCTCCCCCTATTGGACGCCTTCCCCTTCTTCTAGATACTTATCCAACAAATCTCCATCTGTGTCTGTCAACAGTTGGAGATACATTTTGTTCATTAAATTCAATTTACATCATCTACATATTACATCGCTTGGATCTCTACCATATACTACATTTCCAATATACATTTCTAATTTGGGGTTTCAAAACAAGGATGTTACAAGACCAAGGGAGAAATCTCTTGTTTGTAGGAGGTAAATCTCTACAAACAAAATCGATGAATTCACTAGGGAATTATCTTTGATTCTTCATTAGTTTTAAATTCCCTTGTTTTTTGATCTTATAAAACTTCACTATAGCCATTAATCTTCCTCATCACACACCGAGGGAGCATTTTAGATCTCGGTATTTTTACCCAATTTTTGTATATAGTCACACATGAATACTTCATATCAGAGCAATCAATAGTGAGCTTTGTACAATACAACCCATAACAACATGTAGAATGGTCGCTAGCTTCAATATTGTTGGGCCATGACCTCCCTTGTAGGTGACATTTGTTCCAGTTTTTTGAACTTTGCATGATCAAATATATACTTTACCTTGCCTTTTAAGTCTATCAAAGGTATGGTAGATTACATCTACTCTCTGTTTAGCTTATTTTTTATGCTTTTGTTTTTGAAGTGAATTTGAGGTGTTTGAGTGATTTGGTTAGGATTTCTTGTTTGTGTGAGTTATCTTCCCAGTGAGTGGAGATATGGGAAGTGTTTCTAATGGATTCTTTCAGATATAGTAATGTTCCTTTATTCCTTTTTCACCTAATTTTTATGTGTTCAAAGGTGTTCCATTACTGGATCTTTTCTTAAGTTTTTTTTTTAATCATGTGTAGACATAAGAGTGTGCTTGGTGGAATTTCTACCAATATCACACAACTGTTAGCTCACTATTTTTTGGTTCGATATGTAGAGTCATTTTCTTAGATTAAATAAAATTGCATTTCAAAGTAAAAAAAAAGTGCCAGGGTAAAGTGTTTGAGTGTTTTTGAAAGATTTCATTGGAATAATTAATGTTTGAATATCTTGTTCATTTGTTTGGATTGTATTGAGTGGTTTATTGAGAGAGAGTGATGTTTTCTTGTTGATTTTAAAATATGAAAAATAAAATGATCTCTTCCCTTCCTTAGATAGTGTTCATCGAACATAAAAGTTGCATATTTTGCATACATACGTTTTTTTTTTGGATTGGAAAAGAGTCATAACATCACTGAAGTTCCATATGTTCCCTTGAATAATAAAAAACAATAAGAAAAAGAATGCTCAATATAAAATCTATTATACTCTTTTTGTTCATAGTAAACCAACATAGATTATAATTTAAGGCCTTGGTGTAAGCTTGGAGAGTAAACTATCCAATCCCACCTAAACCAAACCTAGAAGTCACTAGTGAGAGTGCAAATCCATTGTCACAATGTGTGTGTCTGGAAGCTTCTCTAACAAAAGAGTTAAGAACAATGTCACATTGTGGAAAGTAAGGTGATATCCCCTCTCTTCTTGTCTTTGTGTTTTCTATATTGCTCGGACTACTATGTATATGGGGATTTTTAGGTGCCACACCTCTCTGCAAGATAACACTCTCAAATATTCGAGCTTAGTTTCCCTTCCCGTACATGTGGTCCAACCTTCAAATTTTTCTTGGTCATCGATGGTGAGTTGGTAACCATATTGGCCTTTTTTAGGTATATACAGAGGTGACTGTGTGTGGGAAGTTACTACAGTACCTAGGGTAGACATCAAATCTCTATTTCAGTTCCTCCACAGGGTGCCCACCTTAATAAAGGGTAATTTCATTGGTAAGGGCTATTACATGTGGGTTACCATAACTATTCATCACACCTTTGTGAGACAATATTTTGGGGACTTCACATCCCCTAGAGGGTTGTTTTTCAGAAGGCCCCTTGATCCATTGATGTTCTACATTGACCATAATTTAATTTCTATTATTTTCATAACACACCTTATTCACCATGGTCGACCAACCACTTCGTTGGTCCCATCGAAAATGAGGAACTTGCACCTATAAAAAAGGAAAAACCACCTCTTAAATGAAGAGTGGTAGGTGACATATAGTTTACAAAGTTTGATAGAAGGTATGAGAAGAGTGAGGACATAGAAGTTGAAATGGTCGGTGGAATTTCTCCACCCAATTTTAACCCTCCTTTGACTGGTCCTAGTGTACTCATCCAAGTTAGGGGACACTTCAATGAGCATTTTTCTTTGTTCAATGATCCTCGTGTGATGTTTATGGGCCTCCAAATTGTCTATTTTATGTCCCATCATACATCTACATTCAATACATTATTTCCTCTAAGTCACAACCTTCATGAGAAAAAATCATCCTTTTGACAACCGATATGACTTGTTTATTTAATTATATATGATTAACTTAATTCAAGTTGAAATGTGAAATATGCTCGATCTTAGAGTAATTTGTGGATTTTATTATTGCATGTGTTGTATATAAAAATTAATTTTATCTCCAAAGGTTAAGTGGAGGAAATCAAATCACCTAGACAAGATTAATCTCCCTCATTCATGTCTCCAGACAAGCTTGATGTCTGCTGAGATTTTTAAGCGATGTTGTTCCCCTACCAAACAAGCTACATGAATTTAGGAGATAAATAGGTTGCACAATTTTAGGATATTTTGGGACATCCTTCACTAATCAAGGGATTGATTGGAGGGATTCGATGGGATTCCTTTTCAAGTATAAGTAGAATCTTAGTTGATATATTTAGCAAGTCTATTATTTAGGATTGTAATTCAAATTTAGAAGTAATGCATATTTTTGGTTCAAGTTTCTTGTTGTAAATAGTTTTTTATCTAGAGGGAGTCACCCCATTGTTATATTCAATGTTTGGGGCAACTTTGAAGCTACAATGAAGGTTGAATCCCATCTATATATAAATTATATGGATGTTATTTTATTTTTTGTTAAGGGCTGTAATTTTATTTCTGCATTTCCATTTCTTCAATTCCTATCATTCACCCGCTTTCATGTGTTTCCTTTATTGATTTTTATTTATGGTTTTTCGTTGCTTCTATTAGAATAATTTATTTTTTTCACCTTTACTTTATTTTCCTTTCTGCACATTTACTTTACGGTCATTTTCTTTGCTTCTCTCCCTTGCTTAGTATCTCAACTCATCATATGACTCCAAGGTGCTCCTTCCTTGACACCATTGGTTGATTAGGTATATTTATGCATGTTTCCTCCTTCCTCTCTTCTCAAATGAAAATTGTTTGAACCTTTCTTTCTTTTCCTACAGGCTTCCTATAGAACTATCATAGTTATTGCAGAAATTGTTACATCTCATGCATGGTAGTTTATCTTGGAATTTAATGCATTCATTTCACTCCAATCATGATTGTTTTTAACGTTAATGAGATGGTATCGATATATGGTACTTCAGAATGGGTTAGGAGATTAATCATGAATAAATGTTTCCAAATTTACTTTCAGCAAAGTGTGATTTTACTTTATGCAATTTAGATTAATTTCCTTTAAGCAAAGTGTGATTTTATATTATGCAATTTAGATTAGTTTTCCTTTTAGTAAAGAGAGATTTTACTTTATTAAATTAGATTAGTTTTCCCTTCATAAAAGTGTGATTTTACTTCACAATATGTGATGAGAATAGTTTCCCTTCAACAATGTGTGATTTTGATTACTTCTCATTCATTTCATTTAATTCAGTTGTTTCTTTCTTATGTGATATACTCCCCTTATGAAGTTCTTAGAGTGAGACCTAGGATATCATCAGTTCCAACCAAGTCTAAGTAAGTGGTAGTATCATTGGTTCTACTCCAAGAGCAGAGGGTATGGGGAGCTAATAAATATAAGTAAAGAGGATGAAATTAGGAATCCCTTCTTATTATTAGAATAGTGTTTCAAGTAGTTTACATCTTTCATCACAATTGAATTTCAAGTTTCATTTTTCATTTTATTTCTTAGTGCTTATATTCTTAGAGTTATCATGTTTCATTTCTTATGGAGAGTTATCCTAGTATAGTTTGCACATATAGTGTCAGTACCTCATACGTTTGTACGAACCCCAGGTTGATATTTAAAGTGAGAATTTTAACATTATTTTTGCAATTCCTTTTTCCATCACTTTTTGGTGGCGTTTCCAGGGAGGTGCCAAGAAATACATTGAGATGAACTTTCTTAGAATGGAATTTACATAGTTTTCTACATATTTCTTACAAAACACATTTTGAAAGAAAATGCAGGGAGGAAACAAATAATGAAAAAGAAGAGGAGACATCACCAAAGGATATTAATTACAAATTTAAAATCATCATATACATAAAGTCAAAATATCCACATGATGCACCTCTGGGTATGTCTCCTAACATCCTTGATTTTTTGTGAAAAACTAGGCCAAAACTGTTAAAACACAATCACGAGAGTCATATTTTGAGGGGGGGAATGGAGAGATATTAAAAAGGTATTTACATGGAATATAAGTCTTTCGGTATAGATTCCAATATAATTGGAATACCTCCATTCTGACATTTTATGAAGATTGTACAACAAAAATAGTGTCTTCTTTCCCAAAATATGCATTGTTCCAATTTTGCATGTTGACTGTTTCTTGGCATATTTTACATATCAATTCATGGTGAATTTAAAAATATTTCTAGTGGAAACATCTCTATGAATCCACTTTTATTTTACACTAGAATAATTTCAATCCAACATCAAATGAAAAAGTTAAGCCCCAAAATCTAGATGTTGGTCCAAACTGGAAAATGAAAGAAACTCTTATACATAAGATACTTCTTAATAGGTTTGATATACCAAATCTATCCACTCTCAAATCCTGTTTCTACTAGATATTTGTCATGGAAGAGAAAGTCATCATATCTCTCTTCTTCCATAATGTTGGCACAGGGGCAGACCCAGGGTTCAACGCTTCAACAATGCACCAACAAAACCCTAACTATCGACCCTTTTGGCAACACCTATGAAGCAGGCGAAGTATCACCCAAGGTAGAGGCAGGGGGGGTTATAGGACTCAAGTGGTTGTAACCAATATGGGACAAAGATATATGATTATAACTCTTCGCATGGTACTTAGGAACAACACACATTAATTCATTAGCTTTATTCACATCACAGATCAAATCCTAAGTACAGTTCTGCGCAGTAACAATGACCAAATACACATCACACTTAGCATCATAAGTCAGATATAACACATATACAAAGCATTGAACATTCATAGATCTATCTTTCATTCATAACATTCAATGCACTAAGAAAATTCACAGCATAAACATTACAACACAAAGAAAACCATCAACACAAGATTTACGTGGTTCAGCCCAGTGTGGGGCTACATCTACCAACGAGTTATTATTCTTTACTAGTCTTCAATATCTTACATCCTTCCACTCCTGTGAACTGAACCACAGAGCCAAGCTTTTCACTAGACATGTGATCTGCACACTAAGCGCTAGACCCACCTTCCCAAAATCAGGTCAAGGCACAGAGCCAACTTCTCTCTCAAGCATAGAGCCTTACATACATGTTTTGTTGCACAAATAAACTTATAACTAATTTCCTCTTGCACTTAGCCACTTATGCACCTAGATACATACTATATTTCTTGCACTGAGCAAACCCCCTTCTACATTACATTCCTTCCTATATATACTTTTACATCCCTTACAAGAAGGCATAATCATGGGTAAACCCATGGGCCGACATCCCAAAACCCTAATGAACCCCTTGTTGGGTCCACAACATAAGTGAGATATCGTGATCTCAGCTCCTCCTAGGCGCTCCATCTTCAACCATCCTATCGGAGTCCAAAATAGTTCAAACCCGACCAATGTTTCCTCAAAAATTAGTCAAGGGCCAACATGCCCCCAACACTCACCTGTGACTCATCCTGAGTCACCCAGATATGGGCAACACTACTTTGAAGGCCTCAAGCTTAGCTCGAGTTGCCTCGACCTACTGCTTTGACCAAGCCTCCTTCTCAACGAGATCCTAGAGTACTTTCTCGGTAATAGGCCCTTAAAGGTTTTGTTCCACTGTCGCAACCACTTGGTATAGTTGTGAGCCTTGTCCTTCGATCTCTTCAAATAGCATGCAATCTTCATCCTGCATTGGTTGTAGCCTCTATGTGACCTCCATGATTCTGCTCTGGATGGAAGTAATCTATTGTTGGGCCGCACATTGTTCTTGTGATCTATTCATTCTCTCGATCGTAGTGAGTGGCTTCATTTGCGCTTGAACTGTTAGTGCCTTCTTCTACGCCTCCAACTTCCTAAGCTCAGGGTCTTCTGTGAGGCGTTCATAATTCTACGCACTTTTGTTTCTTAACTTCTTGCATTCTGAGGCGAGGCCCTTGATCCTTCCTAATGCACTCTTAGCGGCTTCTTCCCTCTAATCGCTCACTTCCTGTGGAGTTCTTAGTACTGCTTGAAGCTCCAACTATGTTACTCTTTCTCGAAGCTACTCGATGGCCTCAACAATATTCATTACTTGAAATTTGACTGCCTCATTGTCCTCATGTGCTAAGCCTGGCAGAGAGAGAAGTGTTTTTCTCACCATTTATTTGACTGCAGTGTTCTCTGTAAGCAGTTTTCTCTGCAATCAATTGGTCCTTTCCCTCTGTATGTTTCCCTTGTCTTCCTTGACCATCACCCGAAACTCATCTTTCTCATTTTCATAAGCATTCACATAGTACCGTGTAACTCATAGTTGTTCCAATATTTCTTCTTTCTCTTTCTTCAAGGCTTCTGTAGCCTGTTCCTTTTCTTCTTGAAATTTTTGAAGTTGAGCCTCTGTTGCATCTGCCAGTCATCGAAGTTGGGTTGGTTCATCCCCCAACTCTACAATCTCCAACGAGGAAGGCACAGTAGGTACTTTGCGACTCAATTGAATGGCTCACTGAATTTCTTTCAGTTCCTTTTCAAATATTACATGTAAATCTTCTTGCTTCATGCCATATCTTTGTAAGAGGTCCTCAAACGCATCTTTCATTGCTCTGTGGACTAGACCGATGTCATCCTCCATGAGTGTGGCCTCAATCTGGGGATTGCTTGCATGGGTTTTCTTTCTGGCTGAGGGTTTCTGTGGAGAAAACTTCCTCTTCTTCTATGCTTCTATCTTAGTAGGGGGATCCTTTGGTTGTGTAGCTTTGCCTTCTCCTTGTTTTTTTCCTTCTTCCCCTCCTCCTTCTTGATTTAATTCATTTCCTCCTCCTCCTGCGGGTGAGCCAGGTCCACTTTCTTCTGACACACTGTCTTCCTCATCATTCTATACATCTTGGACTTCCTCTTTTTTATTTTTATTCTTCTCACTTATCTTTCCAATGTGCTCAACCCGAGTGACCAAGGGGCTTCCTATGATATC
Source organism: Picea engelmannii (assembly GCA_009831015.1). Taxonomy (NCBI): domain Eukaryota; kingdom Viridiplantae; phylum Streptophyta; class Pinopsida; order Pinales; family Pinaceae; genus Picea; species Picea engelmannii. Next base: position 398,790 of record ML779475.1, on the reverse strand, counting down.
AGGGTCAGAGAGTTATGCATCATCAATCGGTACAAGGAACTCTGTTGGCCACTCCTTCATGATCTCCTCCATTTCTTTGTCAGTCATCTTGTAACAAGAATACAATTCCTCCTTGCTCTCATCCTTTCATGCAGTGATATATATATAATGTCGATCTATGCAGAACTTAGCTAGTGGTCTGTACTGGTGCAAGGTTTGTGGTGTCATGCGAGGGACCGATTCTATGGAAACCTTTAGCTGCTGGTAGTAGGAGTCGAACACTGCGTTCGACTGCCACTACTTGGACATGTCATTCATGTACCATAGAGTGGATAACCTCATGGCCAATGGCTCTGATGGTTCAATCTATGGGAAGGTTTCGCCTCCTAGCATTTTCTAAGCGACAAATGTGATCAACACCAACAACCAACTGAAATGGAACTCGTATCCTTGATCCTGTGCTTCGCGGAAATATTTCTTGAGCCTGTTGATGAGGTAGCTTGCCCAATTCATTTGCATCCCCTCCACAAACTTCCCTACGAGGTTCACTACGAACCTGGTGACTTGCGTGGGGGAGTTATTTTTGACGAGCTTGCCAACTATGAGTTGGGAAGCTAGGCACAATGCGCCATCCTGGATAGATGCTACCTTGTAGCCTTGCTTCTTCTTCTCAACTTCATCGTAGGTCTCCTTAATGTGTTGTGCCAGGGAGTGCTCTGAAGCCTTCCATGGGTATAACTGTTGAGTTTCAGATCCCTGCATGCTCAGTCTTGTGATCAGGTGGATCGGCGTCAAATCCATGGTAATGCACCTGTCAAGCCACATGTATCCTCCATGATAGCATGACAAGAGGATTTTAACGCAAGCGTTAACCACCTGATGTTTGCCAACGTGAGGAATCTTCATGACATTCAATATCGTGGACTACATGAGCTCCTTTATCCATGACTAGGAGACTATGTGAGGCTTCTTCCCAGACATCTTCATCAAGTATCTATGCAGTGTGAGCATCGCATAGTTCTTCCTGTCATCGAGATTGAAATAGTTTTTCTTCAGAGATGGGATCTATCCCAACTGGCCTCCAACCATGCATATCCCCTTTGGGATGTACGTGGTGATCAATGTGTACTTGAAGTCCCATGGGATGTTATCGTGGTTGACCGCACCAACCAAGACTAAGATATAATCAAGCAAGATCGATGGGATCTACTTCGTGTTATCCATATCGTCGCACTGCTTGCTTCACTTCTTAGTAGCGGGGTTGACATGACCCGAACGACATCCAGTCAAGGGGGAAGCCTGCATTCCCCTAGTTGACGAAGCATGTATTCCTTCATACATGGATTTATCAGCCATAAACCTATTCATAACTTCTTCAGTGAAATTCTCTAGCTCAGTGCGCCCGACTAACATTCTCATTGTGAACAAATAAGTCAAGGTAGGTGAATAGATAGTGGGGTAAAAAAGAGATGGAAAGGTATGATAAAAAATATCGACACACAAAATCACTTTGTTTCTTGTCTCAGATAATCATGGGTATCAAAAAGTGGTCCCGACGCAACATCCAACGGGCTAAGTAAGCAAGTGTCGTAACAGATTCCTCCAACGGATAAGAATGCCTCAATCGATGTGAATACATTTGTTATGGCGCCGTCTCAACGTCTAACAACGATCTATCCACCCATAAATGTGTTTCCTAGCCATTCATATTATCGTTCTAATAGTCAGGGTGCCTCCAACATTCATATGGCTTCGCCAAGGCGAATTCCCATTCTGTGTGGTTTTGTTGTTCTGGCGAGGTTCAAATTCTGCAAACCTTCCTCCTACAAAGTCTTCTCTGTAACTTCTTGTATATTTTCCAACTTATCCTTCTTCTTACTGATCTTCCTTGCCTTCTTTCCCATGATCTAAGTCTCTCTAACTATTTCTAGATTTCTCTTTCCATTCGTATTCTTATCTTCTCCTAGCGAAGTGACTTCGTGTTGCTGATGTACTCTCAAATGGTTTGAAGTTAATATCCCTTATCTTACTATTTCCTAGGTGGATATACTTATTTCTTGTATGGATAGGTTATTCAAACCTTATTGCATTCTTTCAACCTTGATAGCTAATTTTCTGGTCTTTTATTGCTTCGACTCAACTTCTCGTTCTTCTATCAGTCGATCTATCTTTCTAGCTATGATATCCCTTAGTTATTGCTTTTTCTTTTCTGTAGATTCTTCCTCTACTTTCATTCTGATCTGATCCTTCTCGATCCAATACTTTCCTAACAAAAGTGGGTAAGGGGCTATGTTCTCAACAAACCTAATAACTTCAAATTCTTCTTCTATCGATGTTCCATGAATGATAGCAAGTACACTAGTAACTCTTCCACACAGGGTTATCATATTTCCTTTAAACAAGCCTATTCTTCCCAATGAAGGTACCATAGTGGGCTTTCCCAAAATTTCCCAAGTGCTTTCTGTCATAATATTCACTTGTGTCTACTCATCCAGGACATAGTCTATGTTGAAATCTCTTATTCTTGTATTTATGCGTTGTTTTTCTTTCATGATCTTGGATAAACTGACATCTTTGTGATCATACATTGCTTCTTTTAACTGTACTAACATAGTATGAGATTTATCTAATTATTTATCTTTATGATTCTATAATATTCTCTTATTCTCTTGACTCATATTCATTTGTTCAACTTTATCAATCATTCTTGGGAAATCCTCAACTTCATGACCAACAATTTTACAATAAAGACAAATATGACCTATACTAGGGAATTCCTTAGCAAGATGTCTCGATCTTCTGCAATTATAACATAATTCCAATCCTCTCTTTCTCTTGTAAGTTCCCCAACTTCTCTTGTACTGCGCATTAGGATCACAGTGTTGAGCCTGTAATCTGCAAAAATTCTTTCTAGGTTCTTGCATCCATTCATTAGTCCAAAAATTATTTTTATGCATGGGAATAGCATATCTTTCTTTATTTCTAGAAAATTTATTCACATCAACTTTTTATTCTAACTATACCCTAGCTTTCAGACTAGGAAATCAAACATACCTAGATTCATGCTTTCGAAACAAACATTTCCACTTATCTTATTCAATCTAAGCATAAAGCTTTACCTTTTTCAAGATCTTACCTCTTTTTCTTCAGACTGGGTTTTTTTCTTAGCATAGAGCTTCACAAGTCAAGTAGAATATTGTGCACTACAACAACATATCTACACACAAAGATTCTCTTTTCTTCAGTTCCCAACAATCACAGTTTCAGGTCCTGGCAACAGAACAATTTGTTGGCACAAGGGAAAACCCAGCGTTCAATGCTTCAACATCGCACCAAAAAAACCCTAACTACTGACCCTTTCGGCAACACCTGCGAAGTAGGAGAAGTCTCACCGGAGGTAGAGGCAGGGGGGGTTACAGGACTCAAGTGTCTATAACCAAGCTAGGACACCGATCTGTGATTATAACACTTCACAGGGTACTTAGGAACAACACACATTAATTCATTTTCTTTATTCACATCGCAGATCAAACCCTAAGTAAAGTTCAACGCAGTAAATATGTCTGGATGCACATCGCAACATCATAAGTCAGATCTAACACATATACAAATCATTGAACATTCATAGATCTATCTTTCATTCATATCATTCAACGCACTAAGAAAATTCATAGCATAAACATTACAACACAAAGCAAACCATCAACACAAGATTTACATGGTTCACCCCAGTGTGGGTCTACGTCCACCAACAAATTCTTCTTATTTATTAGTCTTCAATCTCTTACATCCTTATGCTACTGTGCACTAAGCCACAGAGTTGAGCTTTGCACTGGATAGGTGATCTGCACACTAAGCACTAGATCCACCTTCCCCAAATCAGGTCAAGGCACAGAGCCAACTTCTCTCTCAAGCACGAAGCCTTACATACATGTTCTATTGCACAAAGAAACTCAGAAGTACTTGCCTCTTGCACTTAGCCACTTATGCACTTATCTACATACTACATTTCTTGCACTAATCACACTGCCTTCTACATTACATTCCTTCCTATATATACTTTTACATCCCTTACAACAAGGCCTAATCATGGGTAAACCCATGGGCCGACATCCCAAAACCCTAATTCAAAAACTCTAATGAACCCTTTGTTGGGTCCACAACATAAGTGATATCTCATGATCTCAGCTCTGCCTAGGCACTCCATCTTCGACCATCCTGTTGGAGTCCAAAAGAGGTCAAACCCGACCAATGTTTCCTAAAAACTTGGTCGAGGGCCAACACATAATCTAACCAAGCAATGCATGACAACTAGCTATGTGTATATTGCCAAGGGTTAACGAGGTCAACTTAACTATCATGGAATCATTTAAAAGAGTTGCATGGATTTTGATGAAGAGGATAAACCACCAAAGGGTTAAGAAGTGCAATAAACACCATTTAGTTCCTTGGAAAAAGTTACATCTCTAATAAAATCACGAGGATGATTGCAGTATTTGAAGAAAATGAATACAACCCCTACATTCAGTACTAAAGAAATAAGAAACATCTCAGAGAAAATAAAAAGAGAATAAAAATTACCATAGTGAAAAACTCCTTGAGGCATATGGGATATGTCTCTACCTGAAAACTTCCTCGAGGCAAGTTTAGGATTGTAAAAAAAAGGAAAAAAAAAGGGAAAAAAAGAGAGAATTTCCTCATGGTGAAAACCTCCCTGAGGCACCATAAGGGAAAGCACTATTCAAAATCAACAATGGCACTAGTACCTTGAAAAAAAAAAAGAAAAAAAAAAAAAAAAAAAAAAAAA
>ML779475.1:319201-393969 GCA_009831015.1 Picea engelmannii | reverse complement strand
CTAGTACCTTGAAAAAAAAAAAGAGAAAAAAAAAAAAAATGAAAAAATGAGAAAAAATGAAAAATAACAAAGGTTTTTTATAGGTATCTATGGAAATGAATATCAACCAACGACCTCTATCACCTACACAAAATGAAAAAATATCAGCGAAATAAATAAGGAAGCAAGGCTGCAACATAAACAATACAACAACAATGTCAAACCAATAAAAAGTCTATGTGGCCAAATCCAACCTACAACAATTTTGAGTTAAGTATGAAGATTGCAATTTTTTTTCTTACATAGTACTTTTACTCAACATATCAGAATCAAGGAAGATCTCCTAATATGTAGGTAAATAAAAGACACCATCCACTAAGAATACTTTTTCCAGACCATAACATTCAGAGATCACTTTATTTTTTCAAACAAAAATGTTATTAGATATCATCTCAAGTCATCAAAACCATATCACACTTACCATTTTCATATCCAATCGCCATTCATGTTATAGCACCATACCCATTTTTTCATATTTTCATCATTTTACCACCCCCTTCATAAACTATACTCTTTTCCATTAATATCACTTTTATTTTTTCCCCAAAACACTTCCAAAGCTCTGTCCTAATTCCCAATAGCTTTAAACCTTCATTTGGGCCAATAAAATAGTCTACAGGATAAACTACATGTTCTACATGATCAACTACAGTCCACAGTTTCTACAGGAAAAGATACAATAAGTCAAAAAAAGATACAACAATAACTTTATTTTCTGAGAAACAATTATTTTCTAGAATAGTGAGCATCATTATGATCAAGTCCATATGAAAAACATTTTTTTTTAACTTCCATGTTCTACAAGATGCTTTTTCTTCTACAAGATCATCTACAAGTTTTAATAGCAACAACTAAAAAACATTGTAGAAAATATGGGCACATGGACGGAGGATCAAATGAATATCGTCCCATGGTAATTATCTATATATATTCATTATTTGTTTTAATATTTATTGTATTATCAAAATTTTATATTGTTTTATACATGCACTAATTTTTCATGATTGTTTGTAATTATAAAGTTAGATTTTCCTGCTAACTTTATGCACAAAGCACCAAGTAGTAGCAAAAATGATGTTGTACAAGATGAAGAACTTGAAGCAGATAATGAAGATCAAGTTAATGATCCCATGGAACTATATGACAATAATAACATAGTTCAAGATGATGGGACAAATCAAATGATCCAAGACTCATTCAGTCATCCAGATGAGGATCATGGGGACAATAGTGATGGTATTTATGATGAACCTCTGATTGAAAAGGAAAATAAACAACTTTATAAAGGGTCAAGAGAAAATATTCTCTCCACTACATTACTGATGGTGAACTTAAAGGTTACAAATCATTTTTCGAACACTTGTATGACACAGATCCTAAGGTATGTAATATGTTTCATCACATCTACATAAAGGTTGAATTTGCCCCATTTTTTTTAGTGTTAATTAATGTGTAAAATAAAAATGCAATATTTACAATTACTATTATTTACATTAACTATTTATTTTTTATGTTTTATATTGTTAGGTGTTACCCTCGTCAAATATTTTACCTCACACATATCGAGATTTACAAGCCATTATGGAAGACATTGGAATGGAGTATAAAAGTATAAATGAATGTATTGATGATCATATTATATATTATGGACAACATGCGTCGAAAACAAAATGCCCAGTATGTGGTATCAGTATATATCGAACCGATCAAGTAACAAAAATAATCCTTCGAAAGGTTCTCCGACATATTCCCATAATTCCACGTTTGTAGTGACTGTTCAAGTGCCAAACCATAGCACAGCTTATGGATTACCATGCATGGAAGAGAATTGAAGATGCCATTATCCGAATTCCTGCAGATGGTTATGCATTTAAGGAAATTGATGCAAAATGGCCAGAATTTACAGATGAACCTCATGTTAGGCTTTCATTGGAAACTGATGGTGTTAATCCATTTGGACAGCTTCGATATGTTTACTCAGTGTAGCCTATTTTTGTTATCAACAATAACATTCCTCCTTGGATGTCAATAAAGAGGGAGCACATAATGTTGATAATGAGCATTCCATGTATTTTTTTACATTAATTTTTCGAATTTAATTTTTTCATTTTTATCTTTTTTTTTCATAACATCTTTTCTTTATTTATTTACGTATATATACATACCGTGGTAGTAATTTCGTTTAATTTCAAACAATTAGGTAAGTACCAAGTTAAAGATATGAATGCGTATATCGAGCCTCTTATCGACGAGATACTAAAGTTATGGGAGGGCATCACTATGTTTGACATCTCTAAACCAATTGGGAAGAAGAGATTTCAATGTCATGGAATACTTTTATGGACAATTCATGATGCCTCGGGACTAACACATTTTTGTGGTATTTAACGTTCCATATTGAACGATTGAATAATATTTAATTAATTGAATATATCATGCATGTTTTTTAAATAATCATTCTATATATTAATAATTCACATTAATCCATATGTTGCAGGTCTTTAAACAAAGGGTAAATTTGCATGTTCATTTTGTGGTCCTAAGATGAAATATCGTCAGTCAAAAGTTTAGGAAAGGAGGTGTTTCATGAGTATAGACACTTCCTCTCTAAGAACCATAAGTATCGTACTAATGAAAAAGATATTTTCAATGGGAAACAAGAGACTAGACTAAAACCACAAAGAATGACACCTCGCCTATGGAAGTTGGCATATGACAGAATTAATCCTCGAGGTACGCATTTTGTTTATGTATCGTAATTGGAATCATGTTTTGAAATTTTATTTTACCACATTTGATAAATAGTGTTTTGATTTTTTTTTATGCTTCATCAATGTCGTCGTCGTGAAGGTAGTAATAATGGGCTTCCACAAGGAATGAAATGTTATCCCACTCAATTCATGAGGTTGCCTTACTATGAGGACCTAAAAATAGTTCATTTATTTGATACAATGCATATTGGGAAGAATGTGACAGAAACATTATGGTGAATCATAGATGGCAGGAGGGATAAAGAAAAAATTGTAAAAATTTGTAATGACATTTAGGAATCCAATCATGCAATTCAAAGTGTGATCCCATGGTTATTAACAAAGAAGCAAAGCAATGGTGTAAACGACATCATTCAAAAAATTAAATTCCCCATAGGTTTTTGTTCAAACATAAAGAATATCTTAACGAAGAAAGGTGAATTTGGTGGGGTAAAAACAAATGATTGGCATACCTTCATTAAGGTAATTAATCATTTTAGTATTCATATTTATATATTGGTCGTATACATTTTTTGATTTTTTTTATTTTTTTGTCTAGTTTTGAACAAGTAACGATTCATTTTTATTGTTACAGTATGTTCTACCTTTGTCTCTCCCAAACGACTTTGAAAACAACGCCAAACAAGTTATATATGATGTTGGAAAATACATGAGGTAAGCAACTGCAATATATATGCCAAAAACAATTTCAATTTTTTGTTGTACTTGATGACATGTGTTTTACTTATAATGTAATATGTATTGTGTTTTTTTGAAACATGTTATTTTCTTGTGTCATGATTTGATGATGGTTGTCATTGAAACAAATCCATGAAGATGATATAAAGTATTGGAAGAGAGAAATTTCTCGGCTAATGTGTGAAATGTAGAAGTATCAACCTCCAACATTTTTCAATGCACAAGAACACTACCTCATACACCGAGTTGAGGAGATTGAAATGTGTGGACCTGTACACACAAGGTCAATGTGGATTGTGGAGAGGCACTTGAAATCATTGAAGGATTTCGTTAGACAAAGAGCACGTCCTGAGGGTTCTATGGTGGAGGGATATATGGTATATGAATCCATTGTGTATATTAGTCAGTATCTTCCTAAATTAGTTGCGTAATCTATGCATGTAGTGGATTGCATTTGGGATGTGAACTCCATCAATTTTTTTTAAAGGGAGAAGTTGTTGGGGAAAGGTACAATGAAGAAAGTGAGAGGTAATTAAATTGTGGATATTTTTAATAAATATAAATTTTTCATTTTTTTTGTATATGATCATAGTCATTTAATATTTAATATTTCATCATTTATTAATATTTACCATGGTTATAACTAATATTTAATATTGGTGAATTGTGATTTTTTTATCAGTCAGTTTCTCAAGATTAGGATGCACTACATTTTTACATTGCAAACAATATTGACTGGATGAAGGTATGGATTGATAGATGTAAAGAACGTCATGGCGGTAAGTTATCATGGAAAGAACTGTTTGAATTGGTTAGAGAAGCTCATTGTAATGGAGATTCTGATGTTACACAGAGGGAAATAGATTTAGCATATTGTTTGAAAGATGGAAAGGAAAGAAAATTCACCCATTTTATTCAGTTATTTTATATTATATTAATGTGGCCGTAGGTGTTTTTTTTTCATATTATACTTTCCAAGTTATATAAATTTGTTGATTATTAATTGACAATGCATATTTTGCATGTCTGGCATATTGCAGTTGAAACACCACAAGCCTATGTGGTGTAATGGTCGTAAATTTTGCATCAAACAATTGGATGAAACCAAAAAAACTTATGATAGTGGGATAACTGCAATATTCCAAGTCACTAATGTTTCCTCTAGGAGTGACAGACGTGCTCGAGAATCTGAAAATAGATACTATGGGTTTTTGAATGATATAATTGAGTGCGACTTTAATTCCTTCAAATTAGTTTTGCTCGATGTCAAATGGTATAGGTTACAAATGCATGAACATGACGAGGAGAGAACAGTTATTCAACATGCCAATGGATTTCCGATGATTAAAACAACAATTTTTGAAAAATCAAATGAGCACTATGTTTTTCCAAGTCAATGTGAACAAGTCTTTTACTCAAAGCTTCTAGGTAAGAGGGATTGGTCATTTTTTGTTAGATATGATACAAGAGGAAGGCCAGTAAAGTATACTATATATGAATAAGATGATATTGAAGAAGAAGATGTTGTAGAGCTAGAGAAGGAAGAATATGGGTCGACAGATGAAGAAGACAAAGAACATGAACTAGGCATAGGAGACAATGTGCCAGTTCTTGATGATGATATCGATGAAGATATGCTCGAAAATGACATTGAGGATGATGATGATATCATCAATCCTTTCAACATTGTTTATGAACCAGATGTTGACACAAATGTCGAGTTTGATGATAAAGAAGAAGATACAAAATAAGGATGATACAAATGTTGCATTGGTTGATGAGGTACGTAACTAGATATTTTCATTTGTATGAATTATTCTCTTTAAATATTTTTTTATGTGGGTTAATTACATGTTTTTAAGTTTTATTTCATTTTTGTTTTGGTATTTTCTATGAATGATTACTATGTTTGTTTTGTTTGTTTTATATTTTATAGATTGGGTATTGGGGAATTGAGAGCGATGTGGGGGGGGGGAATATGTGCTTCCACCTTCATGTGGTTGGCCTTGTTTAGTAGAGAATAAATTATTCTCGAAACCAAGAGAATCTCATTCATTCATATTTATACTCAAATATCACTCAAATACCCACTCCATATATCATCTCATCTCATCCTAGTTTCATTTTAATTTTCTGATCGGTCGAATTTTAAAGGAAACAACTATTAAAAGACATTGTACTAGGAATAGAGTACATGATGGGAAACAATGACCTATGAATGGGGCCAACATTGAAATTTTTTCAAAATTTTTATGTATGCACCAAAATTTGACATGGATACTCCGTTCACATTTGACATGCACAAAAATTTGACATGGATACTCCGTTCACATTTGACATGCACCAAAATTTGACATGGATAGTTTGTTCCATGTCAAATTTCAAGATATTTCCGACAACAAATCTATAGAAGCAAAGTTCCATGTCAAATTTCAAGATAGTTCTGACAACGATTCTATAGAAGGGAATGATGAATGATGACAATGAGAGGTGTAGCATGATGAACATTGATGTAAATGTGGACGATATCAAATATTATGTGTGGAAATCATACATCCTTGAGTCGTGAAACCCTCCCATGCTGTCAAGGCACGTGTCTAGTCTAACCATGTCAAATTTTGATGCATACATGCACATATTGAATAAATTTCAACGTTGGCCCAATTCACTGCTCATTATGCAGGGTCGATGCATGACATTTGTGGTGGGTGAAATGGAAGTTCCATGACATTTTAAGAGAGTTCCAACAAATATTCTACAAATGCAAAAAACGAATTCTGACAATGAGATGCCCATTATGAGTGTTGTTGAAAACATGGATGATCTTAAAGATTATGTGGGGACATCAGACATACTTGAGTCTTGAAACCCTCCCATACCATCAAGGCATGTGACTAGTCTAACCATGTCAAATTTTGACGTATACATGCACAGTTTGAAGAAATTTCATTGTTGGCCCCATTCACTGCTCATTATGCGGGGTTGGTGGAATATGACATTTGTGATGGGTGTATTGGAAGTTCCATTACATTTCAAGAGAGTTATGAAAAAAATTCTATATATGGAAATGAAGAATGATGACAATGAGACATCCATTATATTGAACATTGATGCAAACATGGATGATCTCAAATATTATGTGGGCACATCAAACATCCTTAAGTATCGAAACCATCCCATACCTTCAAGGCCACTATCTAGTCTAACTATGTCAAATTTTGATGCATACAGGCATAGATTGAAAACATTTCAATGTTGGCCCCATTCACTACTCACTGTGTGGGGTCGGTGGAAGAAATTTTTGATGGGTGTATTTGAAGTTCCATGTCAAATTTCAAGATAGTTCTGACAACAATTATATAGAAGGGAGTGACAAGCATTGGCAATGAGACGTGCATGATGAATGTTGATGAAAATGTGGATGATATCAAATATTATGTGGGGACATCATACATCCTTGAGTCTTGAAACCCTCCCATACTTTCAAGGCATGTGTCTAGTCTAACCATGTCAAATTTTGACACATATAGGAACATATTGAATAAATTTCAACATTGGCCCCATTCACTTCTCACTATGTGGGTTCGGTGCATGACATTTGTGGTGAGTGAATTGGAAGTTCCATGACATTTCAAGAGAGTTACAATAACAATTATACATATGGAAATGATGAATTATGAAAATGAGACATCCATTATAAACGTTGATGAAAACATGGATGATCTCAAAGATTATGTGGGGACATCAAACATCCTTGAGTCTTGAAAACCTCCCATACTATCAAGGCATGTGTCTAGTCTAACCATGTCAAATTTCGATGCATACATGCACAGTTTGAAGAAATTTCAATGTTGGCCCCATTCACTGCTCACTGTGCGAGGTCGATGCAATATGACATTGGTGATTGGTGTATTGGAAGTGCCATGACATTTCAAGAGAGTTCTAAAAAAGGTTATAAAGATGGAAATAACGGATGATGACAATGAGAAATCCATTATATTTAACGTTGATGAAAACCTGGATGATCTCAAATATTATGCGGGGACATCAAACATCCTTAAGTCTTGAAACCCTCCCATACCATTAAGGAAACTATCTAGTCTAACCCTGTCAAATTTCAACGCATACGGGAATAGATTGAAAAAATTTCAACGTTGGCCCCATTCGGTGGAAGAAATTTGTGATGGGTGTATTGGAAGTTCCATGTCAAATTTAAAGATAGCTGTGACAACGATTCTATATAAGGGAATGATGAATGATGACAATGAGAGGTCCAACATGATGAACATTGATGCAAATGTAGATGATATCAAAGATTATGTGGGTACATCATACATTCTTGAGTCTTGAAACCCTCTCATACCATCAAGGCATGTGTCTTGTCTAACCATGTCAAATTTCGATGCATATAGGCACATATTGAAGAAATTTCAATGTTGGCCCCATTCACTGCTCATTATGCGAGGTCGATGCATGACATTTGTGGTGGGTGGATTAAATCTTCTATGACATCAAATCGACTTGGTAATTCAATAATAAAAACCTCCTTACTTATTATGCGGGGACATCAAACATCCTTTAGTATCTTGATGGGTGTTATGAGATCCTTAAGTATTATGTCGGTTCGGTGGAATGAATTTGTGATGGGTGTATTGAAATTTCCATGTCAAATTTCAATATAGTTCCGACAATGATTCTATAGAAGGCAATGACGAATGATGGCAATGAGAGGCGAAACATGATGAACGTTGATGCAAATGTGGACGATCTCAAAGATTATGTGGGGACATCATACATTCTTGAGTCTTGAAACCCTCCCATATCATCAATACATGTGTCTACTAGTCTAACCATGTCAAATTTTGATGCAGGCATGCACATATTGAAGACATTTCAATGTTGGCCCCATTCACTGCTCACTATGCGGGGTCAGTGCATGACATTTGTGGTGGGTGAATTGAAGCTTCTGCGACATCAACTCAACTTGGTAATTTAATAATCAAACCCTCCTTAAGTATTATGTGGGGACATCAAACATCCTTAAGTATCATGATGGGTGTTATGAGATCCTTAAGTATTATGCAGGTTTGGTGGAATAAATTTGTGATGGGTGTATTGGAAGTTCCATGTCAAATTTAAATATAGTTCTGACAACGATTCTATAGAAGGGAATGATGAATGATGACAATGAGAGGTGAAACATGATGAAAATTGATGCAAATATGGAAGATATCAAATATTATGTGGGAACATCATACATTCTTAAGTCTTGAAACCCTCCCATACCGTCAAGGCATGTATCTAGTCTAACCATGTCAAATTTCGATGCATACAAACAGATATTGAAGAAATTTCAACGTTGGCCCCATTCACTGCTCATTATGTAGGGTCAGTGCATGACATTTGTGGTGGGTGAATTGAAGCTTCTGTGACATCAACTCAACTTGGTAATTCAATAATCAAACCCTCATTAATTTTTATGCAGGGACATCAAACATCATTAAGTATCGAAACCCTCCCATGCCTTCAAGGCAACTATCTAGTATAACCATGTCAAATTTCAACGCATATGGGAACAGATTGAAAACATTTCAACGTTGGCCCCATTCACTGCTCACTATGTGAGTTCGATGGAAGAAATTTGTGATGGGTGTATTGGAAGGTCCATGTCAAATTTCAAGATAGTTCTGACAACGATTCTATAGAAGGGAATGACGAATGATGACAATGAGAGGTGCATGATGAACGTTGATGCAAATGTGTATGATATAAAATCTTATGTGGGGAAATCATACATCCTTGAGTCTTGAAACCCTCCCATACCATCAACACATGTGTCTAGTCTAACCATGTCAAATTTCAATGCATACAGACACATATTGAAGAAATTTCAACTTTGGCCCCATTCACTGCTCACTATGTGGGGTCGGTGCATGACATTTGTGGTGGGTGAATTGAAGCTTTTGAGACATCAACTCGACTTGGTAATTAAATAATCAAACCCTCCTCAATTATTATGTGTGGAAATCAAACATCCTTAAGTATCAAAACCCTCCCATACCTTCAAGGCAAATATCTAGTCTAACCATGTCAAATTTTGATGCATACAGGAACAGATTGAAAACATTTCAACATTGGCCCCATTCACTTCTCACTATGTGGGTTCGGTGGAAGAAATTTGTGATGGGTGTATTGGAAGGTCCATGTCAAATTTCAATATAGTTCTGGCAACGATTCTATAGAAGGGAATGGATAATGATGACAATAAGAGGTGCATGATGAACGTTGATGCAAATGTGGATGATCTCAAAGATTATGTGGGGACATCATACACCCTTGAGTATTGAAACCATCCCATATCGTCAAGGCATGTGTATAGTCTAACCATGTCAATTTTTTATGCATACAGACACATATCGAAGAAATTTCAACGTTGGCCCCATTCACTGCTCACTATGTGGGGTCGGTGCATGACATTTGTTGTGGGTGAATTGAAGCTTCCAGGACATCAAATCGACTTGGTAATTCAATAATCAAACAAAGTAGTTAAATCCAATTTAACCAAGAGAATAAAAAATAGAGCCACTTGAGTTAATGAATTCAATTTATCGATGGTTCATCCATTAGGGTTGCAAGCTAGGAATCAAACCTACTAGAAATTGCCATTGGCAAGAGGAATGAAATTATGACTATGTTCAAAATTATCTAGCTTGTGTTCCTAGTGTTACCCCTTATTTTACATGAGGCGTACACTATTATTTCTTCACTACTCTTGTGATTTTCATCACAAAGGTATGTTTACAAGTTGAGCTTTGGATGGCCTAGGGCTTTCATGGTTTTATGTCCTAGCTCCTGAAGGAAGATGCCCACTTATGGATGTTTCTTGCACTTATGTTTATTCTTGTTAGTAAGGACACTCACCTTTCTTGGAGTCTTATTGCACTTGTTTTTGTTAAGATTCCTCATGTGGGTGCCCCTCTTGCAAACTCACCTTGTGTTGCATTTGAGCACCCAGCCTTGGCGAGGTCATCTTGAAAAAGTTAAGTTGAAGCCAAAATTTCTCCTTATCCAAAATCTAACTTGTCTTCTTACCTAGGTGCACTGGGTAAGAAGACAAGTTAGGTGGGTGCACCTATTTCCAAATCTCGTTGAGTTGTGTTTGTGCGCTCTGCCTATTTATGTTTCCTCTTGTGGGGGCCCCTATTCCCAACTCACCTTTCCTTGCCTTTGGGCACCCTACCTTGTTTTCATTACGATTCCTCATGTGGGCGCCCCTCTTGCAAACTCACCTAGTATTGAATTTGGGTGCCCGGCCTTGCCCGGGCCGTCTTGAAAAAGTTAAGTCAAAGCCAAATTTTCTCCTTATCTAGGATTTGACTCGTCTTCTTTCCTAATGCTCCCTTGTGTGGCCCTTTTTGTGCCTTTCATGTGGGTGGGTGCACCTCTTTCCAACTTGCCTTGCGTTGTGTTTGGGTGCTCTGCCTCATTTTTGTTACATTTCCTCTTGTGGGCACTCCTCTTGCCAACTCTCCCTACCTTGCCTTTGGGCACCTTGCCTTGTTTTCGTTACGATTCCTCATGTGGGTTCCCCTCTTGCAAACTCACCTTGCGTTGTGTTTGGGTGCCCATCCTTTCCCATTCCATCTTGAAAAAGTTAAGTCAAATCCATTCATAGGTCACTAGACATTGACAACAGTGACACAAATTAGTGCACAAACTGGTTGACACAAGTTTTGAGTTTGCATCATCCTTTCTTCACGATGGTTGATTATCAAGATGATCTCACTATCTGTTCCAAGGTTAATTAAATAATTTTTATCATGTAGAATGTATGGAATAATTATAAACCCCCCAAAATTGTTGTTTTCTAGCACATACTTAATTAAAACCCTATGGAATATTTATAAACCCCCCAAAATTGTTGTTTTCTATGGAATATTTATAAAACTCTAACTCCTATAACATCTAATACTTAATTAATCTCTAAATTCTGTAACTGCTAACCATATAATCACTAAATCTTGGAACCATTATCAATAACCCCTAATATAACTCCAATAATGTCTAACTCTTTATAGAACATAATTCCTAACATTAATGTAACCTTTAACACCTAACTATTTTAAGTACACAATCACACCTAACCTCTATAAACCCTAATATATCCCATCACTTGTATAACCTGTATACCCTTATAATTCATAACCATTATCCTCTATAACTTAACCCCTATAACCCCTTACCTCCAACATGCATCAGTGTTAATTCTTAACTCATATAACACACTCATAGGCTTTCAAACAACCCATATAATGGACTCATGTGTTGGCTCAAGCACCAATCAAGTCTATAAATTTTTACATGGGGAGACCCCACTTGGTCAATTCAAGAAATATTTCTAAGTTATATGACCAAATGTTTATATAACCTGTTGGGTTGTACAAAGGGTTCAAATCAAGCATTATGGGAATATCAAACATTACGAACTTTGATATCATCAATGTATTTGAAGAAAGTATGGTGTATGAAGACCTTGGGAAAGAAAAATGAAAGAAACAATATCTATAGAGAAGGATAGGATAAAGATCAAAGGAAATGGAAGAATAATTATCATACCTCTATACCTCCAGGAAGATAAACCTTGGTCAAAATAGTGGGAAGAATAATATGGAATTAAGGAGTTGTATCGGGCCCTAAATGAAAATAGTGAGCATATTAAACCTACTTTCATAGGAGAGGTGCATTAAGGGTCCTTAATATCTATGGTTTATAATTTGAACACTGAGCTCTATGAATAGTGGATGGAAATCTATGAGTCTAGAGAGAGGGTATGTTGGAGTATTGAGGCTATCCCCAAGGATAATGTCAAATATTTCTTATCAATAAGGGAAATACCACTTGTTTTTTAGAATAATATTAGAGAATACACTCATCTAATTGGACATTGTGATGAGATGTTATGGCCACATGTGTTCCCAAATACAATATTATAAGATATAACATATAAATGGTACAAGGTGTATGAGGAAAAAGGTGAGACATGGAAATGGAAAAAATTGAAAGGAATTTTTATAAAACACTTCTCCTTTTTCCATAGTAGGTGATGAGCTTAGTATTGATGTCTATGCTTGATGATTCATTAGGATATAATCAAGTTTTGGTATATGAATTAAGGTATTACCTTAAGACACCTAACACCTAACTATTATAACTCAATCACACCTAACCTCTATAAACCCTAATATAACCCATCACTTGTATAACCTTTATACCCTTATAATTCATAACCAATATCCTCTATAACTTAACCCCTGTAACCCCTTACCTCCAACATGCATCATTGTTAATTATTAACTCATATAACACACTCATAGGCTTGCAAACAACCCATACAATGGACTCATGTGTTGGATCAAGCACTAGTCATTAATTAAGGCTCTTGAGCTCAAGAATATTCAACAATATCTTGAGGCACAACTTGTTTTCCTTCCTCGACCATGGTCAAGATCCTATGATATATATAAATCAGTGAAAAAAAAATCCTAATGGTGTCCATATATTCCAACTCTGATGCCAAAAACCCCTTAGCTAATAGGACTTGTGTTATGGTAATTTTTAGGTGTTGTTCATGGTGATTGATCCTAAGAAGTGATGTTTAGGGAATAAGGTCCAAGTTTTTTACTCTCGGCCTAACCATGGCATTTTAGATCAAGAAGGTTCATGAGTTAAGGCTTAAGACCCTTCTTTCCCCCTTAACCTACATGTTAAGCCCTCAAGACCCATTTATATTGTACTTGTATCCCTCAAATAGTCCAAAAATAACCTACAAGGGTCCTTTGAGGTGAACAATTGTTACATAGGTAATGAACCAACTAAGACCCATCCATGATGACTAAGAAGTCATAATTTCACCCATATTCTACTTGGATTCCAAAGACTCCCTAGAGAGGATTTGTATCATGGTTTTTAGGTTTTTTCGATGGTGGTTGAGCTTGAGAAGGTTTATTTATGGCTTTAGGCCATTGTTTCCAACTTTCCATGTTTATGCCTCTACACCCATTTTCAATGTACAAAACCTAATTGTGATGCCTATATCCCTCTTAAAGTCCAAAGTTTTGTTATGTTGGTTTGAGGACTTGTTCAAGGTTCTTGAGCTTCAAAATATTCAACAATATTATTAGGCACTTGTTTTCATTCTTTGATGATACATAAGGTCTTGTGACCCATCCATGGTCTTGTGTGGTGACCTGAGGACTTGTTCATGGTGCTTGAGCTAGATATGATATGTTTGGGGCTTGAGTTGTTGTTTCCCTCCCTTGACCATGGTTAAGAGATTGAGTCTTGTTTCTCTACCACAACCATGGTCAAGGCCCCGAGACCCATATGTAGTATGAAAAACATACAAATGGCACTCATTTCCAAATTTTAGTCCAAAGACATTGAAGTGAGAGCTCATGTCATGGTTTCTAGTTGTTTTTCATGGAACATGAGCTTGTGAAGGTTCAATGCTATGGAAAACACCCTTTTCCTATGAGGTCGCATGAGTTGGGGTAATCTATTTTGAAAATTTTCATAGGACTTGAACCTAGCCCCATTATTCTATAGGTTTGGGGTAATAATATATATATATATATATATATTAATTAAATAAAAAACAAATAATAAAAAACCATTATTAAAAAAAAAAACTAAACAAAACACCAATATTTAAAACTCATAACATTATCCCTGTGCCCATTCCATTCACGACCGAGAGAGAAGCCAAACCCCGCATAGGAGTGGAGACTGAGATCCAAGACTTAGGGCATTGAGACACATAGAGTAGCCAAACCCCACACAGGAGTGGAGACCGAGATCCGAGACTGGGAGCATTGAGACTGAGTGCATTGAGACTGAGTGCATTGAGACTGAGGGCATATGAGACTAAAGCCATCCGATATTGAGGGAATTGAGACCATCAAGGGTCATCCGAGACTAAGGGAAAGTATGCATGAGACCATCGAGGGCCATTCCAGACCGGCACCAAGACCTGCACACGAGACCAGCAAGGGCCATCTGAGACTGAGGGAAAGAAGGGAAATAATGGTATGTGATTTCAGATACTCTAACCTTGATTGCAATGGAGATGTGGTTGGACTGCTAATGTTAACAACAAGACATGTTGGAGGTTCCAAATTAGTATCACTATTTTTACATGTATTCATGATCATGGTTTTCTTTCGCACTATGCAATTTTTATTTGAATTAGTGGATGTTTTATGATGACCACACCACATTCCATATGTTGGTTTATTGAAACTAGTATTTTGAGAACCTTATGTCTATTTGTTTTGCTTCCAATGGAACTTGCAAGATTGGAAGTAGATGTCCTTTTAAAAAAGTGATTGAATAAATTTTGGGGCACTCCTTTATTGGGTCCACTGTATCTCTTGAACTTCCCTTCCAAATTCATTGCAATAAGAATCACTCAACATGTTCATAGTTATGAATTCGATTTCTTCCATAAGGTACTAGTGCAAGAATGCATTTATTTTGAGAACCCTCAAGCATTTAGGGATTTTATCACTTGCCTTAATCAATGTTTGGTGGTACTTTGCAATGAAGTTTAGAATAAACTAACCTTTGTTTAAGTACAATCTCTGTCACTATATGTATGCATCATCAAGGTGTCTCATGGGATATAAGTTATCTTTCAAGGTTGTCTTAAATTATTCCCTAATGGTGATGGAACACTGTTCTTATTCTATCTGATGGGTAGACTATCACGACCATAAGATTTTATTTTCAACAAATTTGAGAGATACAACAACGTGAACTTATTAAAACTATTGAAATCAATGAAGATGCTTGTAGAGGATATCACTAGTCAATTGAATCTAATGAAATTTCCTCTTAAGTCGATGATAATCATACACCACCAAATTATCAATATACTCCAAATTCAATTAAAACAATAAAAATCTAAATGCAGAAAAACAAGCCTCAGTAGATGGTGTTCTTTTTTATTTGTAGAATGATATTATTCCTAGAGATTTTCTAGAAGATGCCAATATACCATGAATCTTTTGTAACATAATTGATGAGAACTAGGTGACCACCTTTTGATATCCACCCGATTACACCAAAGATATATTATCTTTTAATTATTTGATCTTTATGAGATCATCAATATTGGGTAGTGGGTACCAATATTTCCAAGAAACGTGCCATATCCAAGAGTCTTCCATGCAACTATGCAACTTATGCAACAAGACTTTGATGATATTCTAACTTTATATTGAGCTTACTAAGGAAAAAACGCCATAAGTTATGGAAGACTAAGTCATTGGTATTTATGAATACCAGGGTCTAAACAAGTCCACGCATACCCACTACATTTCCTAAATAAGAATGCACACATTTATGAGTTGTGAGCTAAATAATATCACAAAACTTCATTTTTTTTGGGATTGGTTAATTTCGTCTAGACCAAGGTGCAACAACATGTTTTTGAACAAGTGAAGATGTTGAAGCTATGAACTACACCTATGCTGACACTACTATATGTTTCTCATCCTTTTGATATAGAAGACGATGCATATGACTATGGGATATATATTTTTCTGACACAACAATGTCATTCCATTGTGTTTTACTTAGAGACATTCAATGACACAATCCACAACTTTTGAATTTATGATAGATAGATGTGCTTCATTTCTTAAGTGGTTCACTAGTGGAGACACTATGTATAGGGAAAATAAATTGTTATTCAATCTAACCATAAGCCACTACAGACCTAGAGAAAAATTGAGAACACACCACATATGAAATGGAATTTCTTATACCAATTCCAATTGGTTATCAAACATTTACATTGAAGAGATAAAAATGTAGAATACTATTCGAATCGACCACAAATAGCATTCATGGTGGTTCTTAACACAAAAAGGTGTGATATAGAACACTAGAAAGAGTTCTACAATACACACCTAAATTTTGTGAAACTTTATGCAACCATTAAATAAGGATGTCACACTACCTACACAAGACTTATTATTAATTTGGTTGATTTTCATATGAATAAAGATCTTTTTTATTGACTTGATAGGATGTGCTCACTTGCAAGTGAACCTAGGGATTTATTGATTTGGTAATCACATTTCTTGAAGATGGTTGGGCATTTTGTCACATCAAATATAGTTGCAACTTTACAACAACATTTGTATTCTCCAAGTATGAGGCATGTTGTTGAGCACCACCGCAATTGTTTTGTTGCATGCTCGATTGATAAATTGAAAAATCACCATTTAGGTATGTATAATCTTTTGATTATGTCCTCTAGATATTATGGATATGTCAGTGTAGGTTTATGGTTCACCAATGGATAAATTCTAACATGAATGTATGGTTCACCATATCCATAAGAAAATGATGGTTCCTTTTCCATCCCCATTCTAACATATTCACCTCATGCCTTCAATGGTGCCTTTCATATAGAATCAATGGTGTATTCCCTCACTAATGTCACCTTACAATTAATATTAGTGCCTTCAATGGTTCATTTTCAAAATATTGATAATATCACCTCACCATCATCACTTCCTTTGATGGTTCCTTTTAACATAATCACTTCATGTCTTCATTCATGTCACCTCATGATAATTCCACCTCTAATTCCATCACTAGTTGTAGGCTAGCATTTCCAAAATTCACCCTCCCTCATAATATTTGTTTCCTCTCACCTATCTTTCCTTCACTAGTTCAACCCTACGGTGTTAATATTACGAGGGAATTTGAGGAAACACGACTTCATCATCTAGACCAAGGTGCAACAACATGTTTTTGAAGAAGTGAATATGTTGAAGCTATGCACTACACCTATGCTTACACTACTATATGTTTCTCATCCTTTTGATATAGAAGATGATGCATATGACTATGGGATAGGCATTTTTCTGACACAACAATGTCATTCCATTGTGTTTTACTTAGAGAAATTCAATGACGCAATCCACAAATTTTGAAGTTATGATAGAGAGATGTGCTCCATTGCTTAAGTAGTTCGCTAGTGGAGACACTATGTATAGGGAAAATAAATTGTTATTCAATCTAACCATAAGCACTACAGACCTAGAGAAAAATTGAAAACACACCACATATGAAATGGAATTTCTTATAGAAATTGGTTATCAAACATTTACATTGAAGAGATAAAAATGTAGACTACTATTCGAGTCGACCACCAATAGCATTCACGGTGGTTCTTAACACAAAAAGGTGTGATATAGAACACTAGAAAGAGTTCTACAATACACACCTAAATTTTGTGAAAGTTTATGCAACCATTAAATAAGGTTGTCACACTACCTACACAAGACTTATTATTAATTTAGTTGATTTTCATATGAATAAAGATCTTTTGTATTGACTTGATAGGATGTGCTCACTTGCAAGTGAACCTAGGTATTTGTTGATTTGGTAATCACATTTCTTGAAGATGGTTGGGCATTTTGTCACATCAAATATAGTTGCAACTTTACAACAACATTTTTATTCTCCATGTATGAGGCATGTTTTTGAGCACCACCTCAATTGTTTTGTTGCATGTTCAATTGCTAAATTGAAAAATCACCATTTAGGTATGTATAATATTTTGATTATGTCCTCTAGATATTATGGATATGTCAGTGTAGGTTTATGGTTCACCAATGGATAAATTCTAACATGAATGTATGGTTCACCATATCCATAAGAAAATGATGGTTCCTTTTCCATCCCCGTGCTAACATATTCACCTCATGCCTTCAACGGTGCCTTTCAACTAGAATCAATGGAACATTCCCTCACTAATGTCACCTTACAATTAATAATAGTGCCTTCAATGGTTCCTTTTCAAAATATTGATAATATCGCCTCACCATCATCAATTCCTTTGATGGTTCCTTTTAACATCATCACTTCATGTCTTCATTCATGTCACTTCATGATAATTCCACCTCTAATTCCATCACTAGTTGTAGGCTAGCATTTTCAAATTTCACCCTCCCTCGTAATCGTTGTTTCCTCTCACCTATCTTTCCTTCACTAGTTCAACCCTACGGTGTTAATATTAGGAGGGAATTTGAGGAAACACGACTTCATCATCTAGACCAAGGTGCAACAACATGTTTTTGAAGAAGTGAATATGTTGAAGCTATGCACTACACCTATGCTTACATTACTATATGTTTCTCATCCTTTTGATATAGAAGATGATGCATATGACTATGGGATAGGAATTTTTCTGACACAACAATGTCATTCCATTTTTTTTTACTTAGAGACATTCAATGACGCAATCCAAAATTTTTGAAGTTATGATAGAGAGATGTCCTCCATTGCTTAAGTAGTTCGCTAGTGGAGACATTATGTATAGGGAAAATAAATTGTTATTCAATCTAACCATAAGCCACTACAGACCTAGAGAAAAATTGAAAACACACCACATATGAAATGGAATTTCTTGTAGAAATTCCATTTGGTTATCAAACATTTACATTGAATAGATAAAAATGTAGGCTAATGTTTGAGTCGACCACCAATAGAATTCACAATGGTTCTTAACACAAAAAGGTGTGATATAGAACACTAGCAAGAGTTCTACAATACACACATAAATTTTGTGAAAGTTTATGCAACCATTCAATAAGGATGCCACACTACCTACATAAGACTTATTATTAATTCAATTGATTTTCATATGAATAAAGATCTTTTGTATTGACTTGATAGGATGTGCCCACTTGCAAGTGAACCAAGGGATTTGTTGATTTGGTAATCTCATTTATTGAAGTTGGTTGGGAATTTTGTCACATCAAATATAGTTCCAACATTACAAGAACATTTTTATTTTCCATGTATGAGGCATGATGTTGAGAACCACCTCAATATTTTTGTTGCATGCTCAATTGATAAATTGAAAAATCACCATTTAGGTATGTATAATCTTTTGATTATGTCCTCTAGATATTATGGATCTGTCAGTGTAGGTTTATGGTTCACCATTGGATAAATTATAACATGAATGTATGGTTCACCAATGGATAAATTATAACATGAATGTATGGTATTTATCATCGATCTTAGTACATGTAAATAAAGATTGTATCTTATTTAGAATCGCATAACTAAATTGAAAATTTCATTTTGAAAAGAATATCATTTATTGGGAATTGAATTTAGGACTTTGCATTGTGTTCATATTAATTTATTTTACTTGCTAATTCATAACATCATTAGTTTCAAGACCACACCTTTTTGAGTAAGCAAGGCCACTAAAAGTAATTCTTATAATTTAAAATTGATTAGTAATGATTTTATTTTCTAGGGTGCACAAACTAGCTTAGGATTTAGAGCCTTGGAATAATATTTTGTGAGTAAAATTCTCCAAGTCTATTAAATCAACATATGTGTCTAACTAAGGGAGTGGATAAATTCATTGTATAATCAATAATATCATGAGGCTCCACTTACACCAGAGTTAAGAACGAGGTCGCATGAGGTTGGTTAAAGGGATATCCCCCCGATACCTTCTTAGCTTTAGATATATTCTTGGGGATCTATTCATATATGGGGATCTTTCTAATACCTTTACCTCTATGAGAGGCAGTTCTTTCGAGGTTTCAGGATTTGTTCCCTACCCATACGGTGGATCTGAATTACGACTGTTCACTTGTGCATCGGTTATATCGTGGTTTCTTAGTTACTTGACTTAGGTACCACATAGGTTACTTGAAAGGGTTATTCTGCAAGTACCCTGGGTTAGATAAGGGTCAGAAAACACACAGCCTTTATGGAGGATTACCTCCATGGGGGGATCTGGCCAACTAGTTGTTAAGCCCACGAGGGCCCTTATAACTGATTATGTTACCTCTAATATTTAACAGAGGAGTCTTAGTCCCCTCTTGGGTGAGGCATACCTACTTTAGAGAGGGACGCCCCTTTCAACCACTTTATCTTGTTTGTGTGCATATTGGCCTTTTGTTTATTTTACTTTGGTGTGATCTTTGATTACTAGTTGGCCTTAGGATTTTTTTTATTTTTATATCACAAGTTGTAACTTCTTCGACCACCCAATTCGGGCCACGCTACTCCAGAAAACAATCTAATACCAATTTGTAACGTCCCCAGAGACCTAGGTTGGGCCATGCTACTCCAGAAAATGATCTAATACCAATTTGTTATGTTCCCAACCACCAACAGGCCAGGAAACGTCACCTCAAAAAACTAACATGCTCGAGCATACACATATATCTATATATCTAATGCAATTTTAACCAGGCATAAACATTTTTTACATACTCATACTCTTGCGGAAGAGACAATAACACATACCAATATTTAACTGATGATTTACGTCCTTCTATCACACAACATAATGCAGAAATAAAAGTAAAAGAATACATGCAGTAATCACAGACAGAACCCATACATATAACATCATATATAAATACACAACATGTAACCAAACTTGGAAATGGTACTTATATTTTAATTGAAGTACACCAACTGCGTGTAGACCTTCCACAAACTTCCCAACCTTAGACCACACTACTCATCATTCTTAGCAGTGGGTCACCCCTGAGTTGGGATTAAACTCCACCGGGCAAGGGATTCCTAGGCTAGGAAGGGAAAATAGGAAGTTGCACAATACAACATGAAGGATTTCCTCCAAGGAACCACTTATGCCCACTACTCACAGACTCTCATTCCCCTCGTACATGTCCCACCCCAGGAGTGTACACCTTCACTATCACATAGTCCATAGGCTGCTCCACCTCCCTTCTAGGGATTTAGCAACAGGCCAGATGGAATTCTCAGAGATTTGTAGCTGCTATTGGACTCCCTCTAGGATAAATCACTTCCCCATCACACTCTCTCACCTGGAGAGAGTTGCTCACAGGCATGGAAGTTTTCTTCTTCTATCCACACTCTCTCACCTGGGAGAGTTACCCACAAGCCTGAAAACCTGCCTCTTCAAACAAACTCTTAAGTCAACAAGGTAACCACAGTAGAAAACTCTGGTAAGGTAAGGGATGACTCAACAATTTACACAGGTTCACAAAGGTGAAGGGTTCAACAATGGTGGAATTGGCCAACTGCATGCCTGCTCATTGCATGAATGAATCGAGGAAACATATGGCTCCTCCTAGTCCCAATGTTGAGAGCGAACTCCCTAGGAAATATGGCCCGAATGGTTCGTCCCCCCCCAAAAATGGTGGAAATTCCCACGTAAATATGCATGCATCCTGGGTGACACTTGGCTCTCCAGGAGAATGTTCCTCTCCACTTGGAACCCGTTCCCCCTCCCAAAGGAACTTAGGGTAACTGGGTTTATTTCCCCAAACTTTAGAAATCTAAGGAAATACATTATATTATTTCCTTGGGTTAAGCCCTCAATCTTAGCCCCTTTTCCTAGTCTCTCAGCCCCCCTCCCTTACCCAGCCTAGTGGATATTATTCCCCCATACTCTTTCTTCGTGGTAGGTATACATGCAGTGATGTTGTTTATATTAATAATATGAATATTTACATGTACAAAATAGGCTCTTGGCCTTTAACATCTAGGCTCTCCGGCCTAATAAACACATAAGCCTACCAACTTATAAATACTTGGCTCACCATCCTACAAAACCTGTTACATTCATAATTACAACCAGGGCTCAGCCTTGGGATATTAAAATCCCCTCCCCTTATTTTTGCACCGTTCTCAGTGGAACTCATTTACACAACAACAACAAGATTTTCAAAATCTTCAAAAATATGCAGGTATTCTTCCCACATAGAATATTTGTGCTCCCATGTTTCATCCTCAGGACCATACCAAGTCCATTGGACCTTGATGCAGGAGCATCTACGACTACCATGAGCGAGCCAGCGCATGGAGGGAAAGAATACAGGTGGACAGCATCAGCGCATACCTTTTTGAATCACGAGGAAGATTATTGCGCCATCGTTTTGGATGAACGCATCCATATGAAGCACACTCGTATGATATTAAAGATAAGAAGGCATTTATTTAGTTTCAATACTGTTAGGTAGGAGTTAATGGTAGATTAGACAGTTTTGACTCTTGAGAGGGAAAACAGAATATAGACACCCTCCTTTGTATTTTTTTTGAGGAGTTATGGATTAAGGTGAATTCAGCGTTAGCATAGAGAGCAGGAGAGAACAGAGCAGAGAATTCGTGAAGAAACCCCATGTACAGATTGAATTAATAGAAGAAAGTTATTGATTCAATTCCATGGCTGTGTTTGAGTTCTTTGTGTTGTTGATGTTATTTTGTTGCATACTTGCTTCTTTATATGCTTATCTTTTATATGTTGCTTATGTGATTGCATATCAGGTTTGAAATCTGAGGGAATGAGGAAATAGAGTCCAAATTTCTCTCTGCTTGAGCCAGGAGATTCCTGCATGGAGTGCAGTTGAATTCCTCTGCATAGAGTGCGTCGAGGAGGCTAAGTAGTTGAACTTTTGTTCTCGTTTGTCCAGAGTCGTGTTGGTTTGTTTGAGCTGTGCAGGTGAGTGCAGATCGAACTGGAGTCTCAGTAGCAAGTCTGAGAAAGGAAAGGCTGATTTTGCTGTGACTATAGGGACGCAGAACCTGGAAGACTTCAACACTTTGAGGGTAGTTGAAGGGAGATCGCAGGTATCGCGCTCGAAGTCTCTGAAGGAGTGGGAGAGGATTTCAGCTCAGGAGAGATAGTTCTGGGTACATGCTAACGGAACAGGCCTGAGAGAGATTTAAACCCAGGGAAGGCTGGTGAAGCGGAGAACTCTTCAGAGGAAGAGAATCGATGACTTGAAGCTGTCGAGCAGGATCTCACGAAGCCCGCAGACCATCAGATTGCGGAGGAGCTGCGAGGGAGTTAACTCGCAGGCGCACGGAGGAGGCCATCGGCCATTGCATATCAGCAATTCGGGGTTGGCGAGCGCAAGATTTACATGCACGTCGAAATCGCAAGGCGCAATTTCCCGATTTAATCAGAGTCATCTATCATTGGTGGGACATGTGGCACGAGATCCCTGAGAGTCGGGACTCGGCACTCCGGCGTTTGCAAAGTCGAAAAGAGCACGGAGAAGTCGCGAAGGTGCGAGTCGCAACGGGTCCCACGAAGATTATGTGGAGCACAACACGTGGTATCGCGTGCTCGGAGCTCTAAGGTTGGAAAAGCAGGTCTTCGGCATCGTGGGTAGCGATACCCCGAGGTTGACCGTTGACCGTCGAGGATCGGGGTTTCGGTATTCGATATCCTGAAGGAAGTGTTGCAAGCCTCGCGATATCACGAGACCCGATCTCCCGATATGCGAAGAGCAATTCGGAGAAGGAATATCCTATGGGAACAAAGGCTCCCAAGGGGAGTTGGAAGAATATTGACTCTTCGGGCCGTGTGGTAGAAGGTCCCGGTGAGAGCGACCGTGCCGTCGAGGGCAGGTTGGCGACAAGTGGTGTCAGAGCGGGAGTTGGAGTTCTCTTTGGTCGGGTAGCAGAGAGAAGAAGAGACGAAATGTCGCCCAGAAGAGAGAGGCAATCTCATGATCGTGAGGACAGGGATGCTCGAAGAAGGGATAGACTAGCAGGAAATCCAGCAGGGAATCCGGAGATGGAACGTCAAATACGAGATCTCAGGGCGAGACTCGAAGATATGGAAGCCACCCAGAGGCGTGGAGTGGGTACAGCAGAGTTCAGTGATCCTGAGGTTGAAGAGGAAGCTGGACATGCCGAAGAAGAAGTCGCAGCAGAAGATGCCTCGACAGAAAGGTTGATCAAAGCCATTTTGAGGATGAGCTCGAAGACAAAGATGGACATTCCCCTCTATGAGGGAAGTCTGAATGTAGAGGAGTTGCTGGATTGGATCCGAGTGCTCGACACCTACTTCGACTATGAGGACATCGAAGAGGACAAGAAGGTGAGACATGCAGTCACGAAGCTGAAGGGACACGCAGCCTTATGGTGGGACGAGCTGCAGGCAGACAGACGTTCCAAGGGAAAACAAAATATCAAAAGCTGGGATCGGATGATCGCCAAGATGAAGGTGAAGTTCATTTCGAGGGATTACCAGATCACTATGTTCAGGTGCATGCAGAACCTAAGGCAGAAGTTGATGACGGTGAAAGAGTACACCGAGGAATTTTACAGACTCAACATCAGAGCTGGTCATCGGGAGAGTGATGACGAAAAGGTGGCGAGATACCTAAATGGGTTGAGGTATGACATTTAGGATGAGTTAATCATGGTTACCATCTGTACAGTTGAGGATGCGTACCAGATGGCTCTAAGAGCCGAGGAAAAGTTGAGCCGCAAGCAGAGACAGTGAGGGCGAGGCAGGAGTCAGCCTAGAGGAAAAGTGGTTGCCCAGAAAGAATTTCAGAAGCCCAAGGAGGACTGGAAGAGGCCTCAGGGTAGAACTGAAAGAGGTGGAACCTCACAGCAGAGGCAGCAAAATTTTGAGCCGAGAAGGCAGCAACCGGATCAGCAAGGATATTACGCTGACGCCAACGCATTTCCTCGTACCCGAGGTAGAGGAAGAGGCAGAGGAGGAATTATCACATGTTTTACCTATGGTAAAGATGGACACAAGGCCGTTGACTGTCCAGAAAGAAAATTGGACAGAAGTGAAACTCACGTCACTGAGGCGCAGAGGCGTGATGTGAAGGATGAAGAAACTGGAAGTGGGGAGTCACTGACAGTGCATAAGGCTCTCTTGAAACCTAAGAAAGAGGTGGACAGCTCAGCGCAAAGATGTAGACTATTTCGGACAACTTGCAAGACCAAGGGCTGGAAATGCAAGGTTATAGTGGACAGTGGGAGCACAGATAATCTCGTTTCGACTGAGATGGTGGAGAAACTCGAGTTGAAAATGAACAAACATCCGAGTCCATACAAAGTAACGTGGTTAAAAAAAGGACACCAGGTATGTGTTACAAAACAATGCTTGGTAAATTTTAAAATCGGTGATTATAGGGATGAAATTATGTGTGACGTTATACCCATGGATGTTTGTCATGTATTATTGGGAAGACCATGGCAGTATGACCGACATGTTGTTCATGATGGGAGGATGAACACATACACCTTAGAGAAGGATGGGAAAACCCATGCGTTGCTTCCAATCAAGGATAAGGTGGTCAAGCCGGAAGTAAACAATACTATACTTCTCATGAGTGGGAAAGAACTTCTCACAGAGCTGGAGAAGGATGAAGATCCACAATTCTTTGTTGTCAGGAAGCCGAGAATTGTCCTGACAAGCACAAGAGTAGATGATTTGTCGGACGAGATTCAGGAACTGCTTGGAGAGTTCGCTAATATCATCGTGGACGAATTACCTCGTTCGTTGCCACCGATGAGGAGTGTGAGTCACCACATTGACCTCATACCTGGAGCGAGCTTGTCGAATAAGACAGCATACAGGTTGACGCCTCAAGAGAACAAGGAAGTCAAGAGGCAGGTACAAGATCTGCATGATAAAGGACTGGTGAGGGAAAGTCTGAGTCCATGTGCCGTTCCAACGGTACTAAGTCCAAAAAAAGGTGGAGGCTGGAGAATGTGTACAGACTCTAGGGCGATCTATAAAATCACCATCAGGTACATATTTCCACTACCAAGAATGGACGATCTGATGGATTGCCTGAGTGGGGCAAATTACTTTTCCAAGATTGATCTCAAGAGTGGATATCATCAGATCCGGATGAGAGAGGGGGATGAATGGAAAACAACATTCAAAACAAACGAAGGGTTGTACGAATGGCTGGTCATGCCATTTGGGTTGACAAACGCACCAAGCACATTCATGAGGCTGATGAATGAAGTCCTGCGGGAATTCATTGGCAATTTTGTGGTGGTGTACCTAGACGACATATTGATTTTCAGTAAGACAAAGGCTGAGCACTTGAGGCATTTGGCCATTGTGATGAGGAGACTGCAGCAGGAGAAGTTGCTGATAAATTTGAAGAAGTGTTCCTTCATGCAGACATAACTCATTTATTTAGGTTTTGTAATTTCGGCAAACGAGTTGAAGATGGATCCTGAGAAGGTTGATGTGATCAATAATTGGCCATCGCCGAGGAATGTTTTCGAGGTCAGAAGTTTTCACGGACTAGCTAGTTTCTACCGAAAGTTCATTCGGAATTTCAGTGGGATTAGCGCAGAAATGATGGACACTGTGAAGAAGCGGCATAAGGTTTTCCAGTGGACAGCAGAGGCTGAGAGAAGCTTCAATCTTTTGAAGCAAAAGATTACTGAGCAGCCTATTCTGGTGCTGCCGAATTTTCAGAAAACCTTCCAAGTGAAGTGTGATGCTAGTGGATATGCTGTTGGAGGGGTTTTGAGTCAGGATGACAGACCTGTTGCATATTACAGCGAGAAGCTGGATGATGCAAAGTTGAAGTACTCCACATACGACAAAGAATTCTATGCCATTATCCAGGCATTGAAAAAGTGGAGGCATTATTTAATACCCAAGGAGTTTGTATTGTACAGTGACAACCATGCATTACAATTCGTGAGTCAGCAAGAGAAGTTGAATCAAAAGCATGCGAAGTGGGTGGAATATATGCAAAATTTCACCTTTGTCATAAAACACATTTTGGGGACTGCGAACAAGGTGGCGGACGCCTTGAGTAGAAAAAGTTTGTTGCTACAGGAATTCAGGGTCAAAACGTTGGGTTTTGAAAACCTAAAAGATATGTATGCAGGGGATATTGATTTCGGGGAAGCTTATGAAGAAGTTGAAAACCCAGTTCTCAGAGATAGGAGTTCGTGGATTGACTACCTGATCTAGGATGGATTGCTCTTCAAGGGCAATCAATTGTGCCTTCCAGATTGCTCTATGAGAGAGAATTTGGTATGAGAAAAGCACAGTGGTGGACTAGCAGGTCATTTCGGACATGACAAAACATACGCCAAGCTGAGCGAGTCATATTTTTGGCCTGGCATGCGTGCAGAAGTAAATATATTTGTTGACATGTGTAGAATATGTCAACACACAAAAGGCCGAAAGCAGAACACAGGGTTATATCAACCGTTGCCCATACCTGAGAGGCCATGGGAAGGCATTAGCATGGAATTTGTGTTGGGGTTGCCGAGAACACAACGAGGAGTTGATTCCATCTTTGTTGTGGTGGACAGATTCTCAAAGATGGCGTATTTCATTCTGTGCCATAAGACGAGCGATGCAACCCACATCGCCAATTTATTTTTCAAAGAGATTGTCAGACTGCATGGATTGTCGAGAAGCATAGTCTCGGATCGGGATACCAAATTCATAGGTCATTTTTGGAGGACACTATGGAAGAAGCTGGGGACTGACTTAGCATTCAACTTTGCTTACCATCCGCAAACAGATGGGCAAACATAAGTAGTCAATAGAAGTTTGGGGAATCTATTAAGAAGTCTGGTGATGGAGCATCACACCAGTTGGGATCAGATCCTACCACAAGCAGAGTTTGCGTACAACGATTCTGTGAATTGGAGTACAGGCAAGAGTCCGTTCCAAATTTT
Organism: Picea engelmannii; assembly: GCA_009831015.1. Lineage (NCBI taxonomy): Eukaryota > Viridiplantae > Streptophyta > Pinopsida > Pinales > Pinaceae > Picea > Picea engelmannii. The sequence continues at coordinate 365,962 of ML779475.1, read as the reverse complement.
GTATGGAACATAGCCAAGAGGGGTATCTGAACTCAGGGAGTCAGAACAGGCTGAGACTAGCAGCGCGAGGGCTGAAGAATTTGCTGAAGCAATGCAAGAACTTCATGCACAGGTGAAGCAACGATTGCAAAGCACGAATCAAGAATATAAGCGCAGAGCCGATCAGAGCAAAAGACAACTTCAATTTGAAGTTGGAGACATGGTTCTAGCACACCTGAGGAAGGAAAGGTTCCCAAGGGGGACGTATAACAAGCTCAAGATGAAGAAAATTGGACCGTGCAAAATCCTGAGGAAGTTCGGAGAAAATGCATATGAGCTTGAGTTGCCAGGGGGCATTGAGATATCACCGATTTTCAATATTTTGGATTTATACCCATATAGGGCCAAGGAAGTAGACGCTGGAACCGAGGAACCAGTGGTCCAGTGGCAAAAGAAATTTCCAGTTACACAGAAGCCTGACATGGAGTGCATACTGGACAAAAGAGTTGGAAGAAAGACCAGGAGGAAACAGTACTTTGAGTACCTGGTAAAATGGAAAGACCACCCAGTGGAGGATGCTAGCTGGGAGACCGAGGCAGTAATATAGAGACATGATCACACCGTGCAAGAACTCATGGACATGAGTCCATGAAATCTTTTTGAGCCAAGGAGTATGATGCAGGAGCATCTACGACTCCCACGAGCGAGCCAGTCAATGGAGGGAAAGAATACAGGTGGACAACATCAACGCATACCGTTTTGAATCACGAGGAAGATTGTTGCACCGTCGTTTTGGATGAACGCATCCATATGAAGCGTACTCGTATGATATTAAAGATAAGAAGGCATTTATTTGGTTTCAATACTATTAGGTAGGAGTTAATGGTAGATTAGACAGTTTTGACTCTTGAGAGGGAAAACAGAATATAGACACCCTCCTTTGTATTTTTTTTGAGGAGTTCTGGATTAAGGTGAATTCAGCGTTAACATAGAGAGCAGGAGAGAACAGAGTAGAGAATTCGTGAAGAAACCCCATGTACAAATTGAATTAATAGAAGAAAGTTCTTGATTCAATTCCATGGCTGTGTTTGAGTTCTTTGTGCTGTTGATGTTATTTTGTTGCATACTTGCTTCTTTATATGATTATCTTTTATATGCTGCTTATGTGATTGCATATCAGGTTCGAAATCTGAGGGAATGAGGAAATAGAGTCCAAATTTCTCTCTGCTTGAGCCAGGATATTCCTGCATGGAGTGCAGTTGAATTCCTCCGCATAGAGTGTGTCGAGGAGGCTAAGCAGTTGAACTTTTGTTCTCATTTGTCCAGAGTCGTGTTGGTTTTTTTGAGCCGTGCAGGTGAGTGCAGGTCGAACTGGAGTCTCAGTAGCAAGTCTGAGAAAGGAAAGGCTGGTTTTGCTGTGACTGTAGGGACGCAGAACCTGGAAGACTTCAACACTTTGAGGGTAGTTGAAGGGAGATCGCAGGTATCGCGCTCAAAGTCTCTGAAGGAGTGGGAGAGGATTTCATCTCATGAGAGATAGTTATGGGTACATGCTAATGGAATAGGCCTGAGAGAGATTTAAACCCAGGGAAGGCTAGTGAAGTGGAGAACTCTTCAGAGGAAGAGAATCGACGACTTGAAGCTGTCGAGCAGGATCTCACGAAGCCCACAGACCGTCAGATTGCGGAGGAGCTGCGAGGGAGTTAACTCGCAGGCGCACGGAGGAGGCCGTCGACCATTGCATATCGGCAATTTGGGGTTGGAGAGCGCAAGAGTTACATCCACGTCGAAATCAGAGCTGTCTATCGTTGGTGGGACAGGTGGCATGAGATCCCTGAGAGTCGGGACTCGGCACTCCGCCTTTTTTAAAAGTCGAAAATAGCACGGAGAAGTCGCGAAGGCACGAGTCGCAACGGGTCCCACGGAGATTGTGTGGAGCACAACACGTGGTATCGCGTGCTCGGAGCTCTAAGGTTGGAAAAGCAGGTCTTCGGCATCGCGGGTAGTGATACCCCGAGGTTGACCATTGACCGTCGGGGATCGGGGTTTCGGTATTCGATAGACCGAAGGCAGTGTTACAAGCCTCGCGATATCGCGAGACCCGATCTCCCAATATGCGAAGAGCAATTCGGAGAAGGAATATCCTGTGGGAACAAAGGCTCCCAAGGGGAGTTGGAAGAATATGGACTCTTCGGGCCGTGTGGTAGAAGGTCTCGGTGAGAGCGACCGTGCCATCGTGGGCAGGTTGGCTACAGACCTTTACAAGACCTATGGCTCCATTTCGAAGCTGCTTTCTTTTCAGTTCCAATATGTGCACTGGATGCACCTGAAAGGCGATTTGTTTCTCCTCCTGAATCACATTCTAATCAATAACATGATTAGGATCAGGTATATATTTCTTAAGCAATGAGACATGAAATACATTATGTATAAACATAGATGCAGGACATGCAATAATTTAAGCTACTGGACCAATCCTCTCTAGGATTTCAAATGGCCCACAATATCTGGTTGCCAACTTGGAATAGTTTCCCATCTTCAAGAAACTTATGTTGGATTTCACCTTCAAGAAAACATGATCACCTGCTTTAAAATCCCTATGGGTTCTACCTTTGTCAAAATAGATTTTCTGCCTGGCTTGGGCAACCTTCAAATTTTGTTTTATCTTTAACAATTTCTCTTCCATTTCCCTGATAGAATCTGGTCCAACCACTGCCCTATTAGTTGGGTTGTCCCACCTTACTAGGGTGTTTCACTTTCTACCATAAAGTGCTTCAAACGGGTTCATCCTCAGTGATGCTTGATACCCATTGTTCTAGGAAAATTCTACCAACTATATATAATATTCCCATTTAGATGGTTTTTCCATCACATACATCCTTAACATATCGTTTATCACTTGATTTACCCTTTCTTTTTTCCCATCAGACTTAGGATGATAAGTTGTATTGGAGTTCAAATTTTTTCTGAACCCTTTGAATAACCCCTTCCAAAACTTTGAGGTAAACTTTGGGTCTCTGTCAAACACAATTATCTTGGGTAGTCTATGCAAGCATGATAATTCCCTCATATAAATATCAACAACATTGGTTTCCTTGTGAGTAACCTTCATAGGAATGAAATGGGCAGCTTTAGTAAGCTTGTCCACCACCACCATGATTGCATCATGTTGCTTTCTTATTCTGGGCAATCTCGTGATGAAATCCATTTTCACCACTTCCCACTTACACTCAGGGATTGGTAATGGTTGTAGTAACCCAGTTGGGTGTCTATGCTCAACTTTGACCCTTTGACACTCCATACATCTGGCGATGCGCTCTGCAATTTCTTTCTTCATTCATGGCCAATAGTGTTAGCTCTTGATTGCTGAAATTGTTTTCTGATATCCAGGGTGCCCAACATAAGGCACATTATTCATCTCTTTCAAGATCATACTCCTCAATTCGTGAGAATTGGGTACATAAACTTTGTTTTTGTACAAGAGAATTCCATCAATTCCCCATTCATAATCTTCATCTTTCTACTGCATTTTACCTTGCTGCAATTTAGTTACCAATGCCATGTACTGTAAATCAACTTTTGCAGGCTCATAAATTTTTCCTTTAAGATCCATCTAATACATGCTAATGGTTGTAGCATGCAGTCCATGCGCTCTCCTGTTGAGTGCATCAACCACTTTGTTCTCCTTTCCTTTGATGTGCTTGATATCAAAGTCATATTCACTGAGGAATTCCAACCATCTACTATGCCTAGCATTCAAAATAGGATTATCAAACAGGTACTTCAAAACATTATGGTATGTACTCAACTCAAACCTCTTTCCCATGAGGTAGTGCCTCCACTTATTCAAAGCATCAACTATAACTGCCAACTCCAAATCATGAATGGCATAGAGCCTTTCATGCTCTTTCAATTTCCTGGATTCAAAACATATCACAAACCCATTTTGGTTGAGGACTCCACCCAGTCCTTCTTTGCATGCATCTGTGCAAACCACAAACTCTTCTTTCAGATCTGCAATCTTCAAAATTGGATCACTGGTTAACAACCTATTCAATTGTTGGAATCTCATTTCACATTATATTTTCCATTGAAACTTCTTCCCCTTCCTTTGCAAGGAAGTGATGTGATGAGATATTCTTGAAAACCCTGCGATGAACCTTCTTTAGTAGCCAGCTAGACCCATCAAGGATCTAAATTCTGTCACATTTGTAGGTGTTTTCCACCCTTTAATGGCCTCAATATTTTTAGGGTCTACTGATATCCCTTCTTCAGATATGATATGCCCCAAATAGTGAATTTTGTTTTGATAAAATGAGCACTTGCTCAATTTGGAATACAATTGATGCTCTCTTAGCACTTGCAACACCATTCGCAAATGATTCTCAGGCTCTTCTTCCGACTTGGAATATCCAAGGATGTCATCTAAAAAGGCAATGACAAATGTGTCTAAATATTCTCAGAAAACACCATTCATTAAGAACATGAAAACAATTGGTGAATTTGATAACCCAAATGGCACCACTGTGAACTCATAATGACCATACCTTGCCTTGAAGGCAGTCTTTCTGATGTCTTCCTCTTTAATCCTTACCTAATGGTATCCTGAACTGAGATCTATCTTTGAAAACATCCTAGGATCCTTCAACTCATTGAAGAGATCATCAATCCTTGGTAGAGGATACTTGTTTTTTATAGTCACTTTGTTCAACTGTCTGAAATCGATGCACAATCTCAATGTCCCATCTTGCTTCTTCACGAACAATACTGGGGAACCCCAAGGTGACAAAATTAGGCATAAATACCCCTTCTTCAGAAGCTCTTCAAGTTACATTTGCAACTCCTTTAGCTATGGTGTACTCATTCTGTAAGGAATCTTTGATACTGGAGCTGCCCTAGGCATCAAATTTATAGAGAAATCAATATCTCTCTTTGGGGGTAGTCATGGTACCTCCTTGAACACATCTTTAAAATCTTCCAAGACTGTGTGATCCTCTAGATTTGGAGCCTTATCCTTAGATTATTCCTCCATATGGGCTGCAAATATTTAACATCCCTTCCTGTAAAACTTCTTTAGTTTCATTATTGATACTTTCTAGATAGTAATTTCCCTGGGAATTCCTTGGACTTCTCTCTGATTTCCTTCTTCATCTAGGAAAGTGAATTCCTTGTTATGACAGTCTGATATGGCATGGCATTGGTCCAATCAATCCATACCAATTAGGAAATCATATGATCCCAAAGGAAAAGTGTTCAAATATGCCTTGGTACTCAGTCCATTCATTCCCATTGGACATGATTTAACCAACTCAACAACCTATCTCTTGGCTCTTGTAGCCAGCTACACCAGCCAATATTTCCCATGCTTTCTTCTTGGTAATTGAAATCTTTCCACTACCTTAGGATCTATATAGCTATGACTATCCCCTGAGTCTATTAAAATAGTAAAGGCATGGTTATTGATCATACCTTCAACTTCAATCATGTGTGATTGAAACTCAACTTGCTTGTTGTCCAGGGATGCATAGATTCTTGGTACTCTTATGCCCATGTCCTCCATTGTTTCTTCTTGCTAAACATTGTGAACAACTCTCACCTTGTCCTTTATGTGAGGTAAATCTCTATACTTTTGGTCTTCTTTACAGCCCCAACATTGCATAGGTGTCTGCCTTGGCATTTTCCCACCTACTTCAACCATCTTGGGCTCTCTCAAAACTGGTTGTCCTTGAGGGATATTTTTGAAAAATAGTGGCTTGTTTCCCTTCCTCCTCTTCTCTATCTTGAGCTTCTTCTTGTCTTCCCAATATTTTTGGAAAGTAGGATTTCTTTTTGCTGATCATATAAGCATTTTTATCTCCTTATAGTTTCTTCCAGAGTCTTGGGATCATCATATTGGATTTTATCATTGATGAAAGATGGAAGGCCAGTCAGATATCTCTGGATCTTGACTTCCTCATCCTTAATGAAAGTTACATACTTCAACAACTCTAAAATTCTCTTTTCATACTCATCTATAGTCATTCTTCCCAATTTAAGTTAAAAGAACTCTTTCATCTTTCTGTCATAGTATCTCTTGGTTAAGTACTTCTTTTCAAAATGTCTCTTGAATTCCTTCCATGTAACATTCTTCTCTCTTATGTGTTTCACTTGCACAAGTTGATCCCACCACATGGATGCCTTTACTTTCAGCAAATAGATTGAAATTATTCCCTCTGCATGAGAGGAATAATTATGGAATTGGAAATATTTCCTCATGCTAAGTGGCCATGCCTCAACATATTCATCTTTTTGGTTCCCTCCATTAAAATTAGGAGGTTTAATCTTATTCATTTCACCATTCATTTCATCCACTTTAGATCTCCTATGTTTTCTAGTAGGAGATGGACTTGAACTATTGTGTGGCTTCCTTTTGGAATTCCTTTGGGAGTGCTAGTGATGTCTGCTACCATTCCTTGATCTTCCTTTCTTCTCAGGGGTCCCGTGACTTCCCGATTTGTTGGAGCCACTCTCCTTATCCAAATTCCTTCCACATATTTCCAGGTTCTGCATTAACTTCATATTGAAGTCTTCTTGTTTCTCCTTGGCTCTCTTAAGACTTTCATTATCTTCCTGGTGAATTTGGACATCTTTTTGAAAATTTTTAATGATTTTCATCATGCTCACTTCTTTATCTATTTCTTCTTCATGCCCATTGGATTTTGTTCCCTCAACTCCCAAATGGACATCCATTCCTCTAAATTCATTCTCCAAACTATAAGCATCCTGTGCCCCTCCATTTCTTTTGACTATGCGGCAATTTGGTTCGATTCTGACAATTGTTAACTCTATAAAATGTGCATTCAACCGAATTTTTTCAAGCTATTAGACTTAATAATTTTCCAAAGTATTATAAACTAATTTGATTCAACAAAATAATATCAACCTCCATTTTTTACGGGTCTTGGGTAATCGAGAACCCCTCAGTATTCTATCTCTAAACCCTACTATGTTCTATAACAATTTTTGGGTGCTAGCCCCTTTTTATTCAGCCCTCAACTCGCATGTGACCATGACTGTGACCAAGTTCTAATAATTGGGCACTTATCTAGAGCCTTGAAAATTAGGGGCTCCATAGCTTTGTAGCTTTCCCTTTACGCACATCAAAAACATCATAGAACCTCTAACTGGTGAATTCACAGAGGGTAGTGGATCTACGGTCCACATTCTCTTTTAAGATATACAGTGGATAGGAGCTTTGGGACTCTGGGATTTTGCGATTTCCAAACAACATCACAACAATCTCCCGGAGTGCAGAATTGGAGAACTGATGAAGTGTGGTGGATCAACAGTCCATGACTTCCCAACATCCTATGACTGATAATTACTACGAAACTCTGGGCTTCGAGAGTTCCAGATTGTTGCATCTATTTCCAAGTGTCATTTCCCGATCAATGGTCGAGATTAAATCTACCCCTCCGGGCTTCGGTCTTCAGGGCTCCGGGACTTTAGAGCTTCGAGGTTCTGGGACATTGGAGGATTTCACATTTGCACACCCCAAAACCCCCAAACCACAAATCTCCAAATGCTTCCATATCACCTATGGTGACGTCTTCGTGTCACGTCACTTCGGCGCTACGGGACTTCGGGGATTTCTTCCTTCCACTTGATCATGAAACATTTATTTTGGATTGTTAAGTCTATGAACTACCATATTGACTACCATGTGTCCTCCTTGACTAATGGTTGGGATTAACTCTAGCCTTTAGGATTTCTCTACCCAATGCTAATTGTGACACTTTTCCTCTGGAGTACCAAGTCTCCAGACTTCATGATCTGGCACTACGTGTCTACTGGGGTCAAGTTATCATGGGATTAGTCTAGTTAAATTATTTTCCAAGGTTTTAATTACTTTATGTATTCATTAGGGGCCCCACTACCCATGCTCGAGAGGAGTTCCACGTGGAGGAATACTAGATGCGTACATGTGGCCCAATCAGATGGGTGACATGTGTCACATTCTATCTGGAATTTATGTCTTCCAAAGGTTCTTAACTCACTGACACATGGCACACATCTCATGTGTCCATATCATCCCTGGTGACATCATCAGGCCACCTCACTTTGGGACTTCAAGTTTCGAACTATTTTACACTTGCACACTCCAATTCTCCCAAACGTCGAACTCCCGAACAAGATGATCTTCTGACACGCGTCTCATTTTTTGAACCATCTGGATGAAATATGGATTTCAGGAATTCGGGAATTTGTGACTTAGCACACGTTTTTTCTCCTGAAGGTCGAACTTTGAATGACTATGATATTTACATCTCACAACCACCCATGCGTACATCTGACGGTTTAGATATGTTCTTCCATCGTTGTGCCTTACCTTCTTCTCTTGGCTTTATCTAACGACTCTGATCTATTCTTGTTCAAATCCAATGGTAAACACTTCTCCCCATATCTACGGTGTACATCCTCTCCAAGATTTCAGAACTTCGGGATTTGACCCCTTTTGTTCTTATAACACATAAACTTCGTCGAAGTCACGAAGTCTGAAGAACTTGGAGGTTAACTCTCCTGTACCTTCCTCTAGATATGATGATTGGAAAGGTTGACCTTTCCCCTGCGTAGATCTTACGCCTCAAATTCAAACCTTGTGTCCCAACACAACAGTTGTTGCGGCTTCTTCGTTGTTGCCATTAAATAAACTGTTATACCTCTTGAGCTTCATAACATGGCCAAGGTATTCTCTTAGCACCCAATGAAATTCTTAAATCATATTTTGTTTGTTTTGACAACAATTCACTTTGAAACCTATGCTTCATTAACCACCTACATGACCCATCTAGGATCAATGTTTAAAACATGGCTCTGATACCTATTTGTAACATCCCCAGCCACCCAGGCCAGGCCACACTACTCCAGAAAAATATCATGATTGAATATACATAGTATATCTATATATCTAATGCATTTTTATCCAAACATAAACATTTTGTACATACACATTCTTTCGGAAGAGACAATAACACATACCAATATTTAACCGATGATTTATGTTCTACTATCACACAACATAATGCAGAAATAATAGTAAAAGCATACATGCAATAATCACAGACACAACCCATAAATATAATAACATATATAAATACACAACATGTAACCAAACTTGGAAATGGTACTTATATTTTAATTGAAGTACACCAACTGCATGCAGACCTTCCACGAACCTCCAAACATTAGACCACGATACTCATCACTCTCAGCAATGGGTTACCCCCGATCTGGGACTAAAATTCATTAGGAAATGGATTCCTAGGCTACGCAGGGACAACATGAAATTGCACAGTACAACATCCTTCAAGGAGCCACTTATGCCCACCGCTCATAGACTCTCATTTCCCTCATGCCTGTCCCACCCTAGGAGTGTACACCTTCACTATCACATAGTCGATCAACTACTCCACCTCCCTTCCAAGGCTTCAACAACAACCTGGATGGAATTCTCAGAGATCTGTAGTTGCTACTAGCCTCCCTCCAAGAGAACTCACTTCCTCAACACACTCTCTCACCTAGATAGAGTTGCTCATGGGCATGACAACATGCTTCTTCTATCCACACTCCCTCGCCTGGGAGAGTTACCCACAAGCCTAAAAACCTACCTCTTCAAACCAACTCTTAAGTCAATCAGGTAACCATAGTAGAAAATATGGTAAGGAAAGGGATGACTCAACAATTTACACAGGTTCACGAAGGTGAAGGGTTCAATAATGGCAGAATTGGCCGACTGCATGCCTGCTCAGTGTGTGAGTGAATCCGGGAAATGGATGTCTCCACTTGGTCCCAATGTTGAGAGCGAAATCCCCAAGAAAGAAATCCTAAATGGTTCATGCCCCCCCAACAACGGTGGAAATTCCCACATAAATCTACATGCATCCTATGTGACACTTGGCTCTCTAGGAGCACGTTCCTCTCCACTTAGAACATGTTCCCCCTCCTAAAGGAACTTAGGATAACTGGGTTTATTTCCCTGAACTTTAGTAATCTATGGAAATACATTATAATATTCCTTTGGGTTAAGCCCTCAATCTTATCCCCTTTTACTAGTCTGTCAACCCCCCTCCCTTACCCAGCCTAGTAGATCTTAGTCCCCCATAATCTTTCTTCATGGTAGGTCTACACACAGTGATGTTGTTTATATTAATAATATGAATATTTATGTGTACAATACAGGCTCCTGGCCTTTAACATCTAGGCTCTCTGACCTAATAAACACATAAGCCTACCAGCTTATAAATACTTGGCTCACCAGACTACAAAACATGTTACATTCATAATTACAACTGGGGCTTGGCATTGGTATATTACACGAGTCTTGAGTCATCGTGGATCCAGACCATCTTCCTCGTAGGTCTCGCTGCTTTTTACAGTTACCACCGCATTTTGATTCTTTTCCTTCTAAAAGGTGTAAATTTATCATACATGGTACATACACCTCCACTTACCAGACTTGTGATCATACGAGGATGAATATTGAATCGAGTCAGAAATATATTGGGAGTCCTTCAACTCCCATACCCACTATAGTCAACGATACTCCTTCGACACCTTCAACTACTATGGTTGTAGTGATAGAGGTTCCTATCATCACACTTGTTCGTCCTATAGTGAGTACTCAACTTATTTCCATGACATCTTTTGGGTCCCTTTGTCACTCTCCAGGCTGCAATATTCAGTCCATCCCTATATCATTTGGAAAAGTTTGGGAGTAGTCTAAGATACCTCTTTTTTTCCTTGAAAATAACTCTTAGTAATACAATAGTTGTAGTATAAAAAAATAAAGTGATGGGTTGAGACTAGTGCCTATCAAAATTGGGCAAATGGAGTCAATAAAGGAATCACGAGGGTTGAAAATAGATTAATGGGAGTGGTGAAAAGTGTTGTTACAACATGCCAGACCTTACCATGAATGCTTGATTAAACTATTGGAAATTAACAAAGTGGAGGTTGTTACAAAGGTGCTCTATTGAGGCAACCAACATTGTAGAAGACACAAGTATGGGAATCTTTGACCCAAAAAATGTAGAAGATCATCCATGCTAGTTTTTTCAATGACTAGATTAATCACCACCATGTTTTTACACTCATTGATATTACCACATTAGTAGCTCATGAATTCTTCGATTCATCCAATGCCACGGTACCCTCCACTTACCCTCTAGTGCTAGAGAATATTAGATCCCAAAAATATCTTAATCTACCTATTATAAAAATTACTAATGGTCTATACATATTAGGTACTATACAGTTTGAAATCGCTCACCATATACTTTTCATTTTTTTCTTGATATTAATTTTCCCACAAATTAGTGGAGGCCCTTACAAAGTTGCTCTACATATGCACATGCTAGGAAACAAAGAGTGATCTTATCCCAAGTTAAAAGGCACAATGAAACCTTTCATTGAAATGATATGACACAATGCTTCAAACCCAGAAATAAAAACAACAAAGAAATGAATAGGTATAACCTCATTTGATCCTTTTCCTCATACAACTAGCTGCCCCACTATAAGATCCTTATTACAATGGAATTATTATATATTTCCAGCACATAAAATTATCAAGATAAATGTAAATGGAATCCATGTGTACATATAAACCCTTGTAGTTGTATTCACCTTCAAAAGATATTGAATTAGGATCATGTTAAATCTAAACTATAGAAAACAATTTATGTAGGTTTTATATACCCTATATTAGATAGTGAATGAGATTTTCTTTTAATTATTTTTCCCAAGGAAGGAGTAACTAGAAAATTTGTGTGTACTATAGGGAACTTATTAAAGCCACTATAAAGGAAATGATTCCACTATATAAAGACTATATGGATAATATTTTTTTGGTAGAATAATTAAGGGATAAGTCTTTCCATCATGCATAATTTTTTGTATGTGTTTGGTTGGTATTTACATCCTCTTTGTCAAGGTATTCCTGAATTTGTATAGTGTTGGGATACAAATTTTGCATACACTTTGAAAGGAATGTGTTCTTATGTATTTCTTTCAATGATAAAGAATTTTCAAGAGTGATAATAGACTAGATACTAGTTCCAAATACTTCTTCATCATCCACTTGTCCTACCCACAATGGTATTTTAGTTTCAATAAAAATTTTAGTAGGAGGATAGAGAGTGAGTCTATTTTGGGACAATCCTTAAGAAATTTTCATGTCCCATATTCCATAACCAATGTAAGTATCTATTGTAGATAACCATGGTCTTCCAATGATGATGGGATTTCCATTCATGATTTTATCCTTGGGTTACAACATGATAAAGCCTAATAGATATTCCTAGGAGCCTATTGAGATTATCACATATTATAATATTCCTTCTAGGATGACAATAGACATGTCTATAAACCAAAGTATACTTGGTGTGAGTCTTAATAATTCTCTCAAATTTAATTGAGGATTGTCTCCTTGTCATTACATTGATTCTGACCCCTAAATATATCAAGGTATTTTGGATTAAGTACATGTTTATGTAGACATATACTACAAGGATGACTATATTAGAATAAATAGGGGCCTTACTATCTATATATGGGTCATCGCAATCCAATGAAATATTAGCCTTCAATTTAAAACATAAATTATTCAAGCCACAAAACCTACCTTTCTCCCTCCATTCAAAAATCAATATCAATTATGGACATGATATTTACAAGATTTAATTGAACAACATTTAGATACATTTCCATAGGATATAGAGTATTTGAGAGTGAAAAGATTCCCTCACATCATGAGATCATCAAGTTACCCTACAACATTAATTGTGGGTGGATCCCTTTTCATCAGTATAGGTCTCTTGATGCATGGTTCCTTGATAATAGCTTAAAGGATTGAAATTTTGATAGATAGAGTTTTTAGTTATCTTAAGAGTTTAGTTTTAAATTGGTTGTATGTCCTCTTTTGTTCAATGTTCTTTAGATAAGGCATTTTTTCTTGGTGCATATTATTGAAAAAGCAAGTAGGTTTCTTCTTGGACATCTAGATTCTAAGTCCTTAGGTGGATTTTCTTTCTCTTTATAGATTTCAACATTATCTAGGAGTTTCTTCTACGCTCCCACATTGTATTCACATTGGATGTATATTTTAGTCCCATTGACATAATTTTGTGTTCATTTGTTGAACATTAATAACATTATCTTATATTATCTACATCTATAGCAATTGTTAACAACTGAACGTGGATGCCTTTTCAATTTCAACAAGTTATTTGGGATTGAATCACCCTCTTCCATCATTACTAGGAGTCCACTAAAGTAGGTTGGTCGACTAAAGGAGAAAAGAGCATTGACATTTTCAATGAAAGTACTTCCAAGAGAGACCAAGATCACAATAAGTCAATGAAATATGTTACATGAAGAATTTCAAATAAATATTGTCTAGTCGTAGTACAAAGTTGGTTTGTTTTCATGCTTGACTCCTAGATTAATTAGCATGTGTTGTTTGTTCTCCTTAGTTGGCCTTAGGAATGAGTCTATGTCTAATGGCATCAGTTTCGGGGTATTCCAACTAGCATCGTGTCCTATTACTGCCACTTGTTGGAATGTGTCATTTGACTCCAAACATGCCCCTATAATGCCCAGATAGTATACCAATAGTAATAGAGCATAATACAATTGTGAAAGAGTAACACTATGATAATCATTATGAGCTTACTGTGATACCAACAGGATACTAGTAATGAACTAGTGTTACATATTGATTGACTGACTGTTTTTGTCATTAATGGTGATATAGGACGTACAATAAAACATGTATTTATCAGATATATATTCATTGAGTGAGAAAAGTTCAGGTAGAATAGAATAAAGTGAGACATCTAGTAGGTCTAACAGGTGGAGATCAAATAGAAGTGAGAAGATCAGAATAAAATTCCATAGACGCATGGAATTTTTTCGTACGAAAGGGGGATCTTGTTCTTATGATAATGAGAGCGTATATGACATCGAGGTGGACTTGAGGTACAAACATATAGTGAAACGATGGGTACCAAAGGATCTTCCTAAAATAAACACTGATTTTTGTGTAAACAAAAGGATATACCATATTGCTCCATCGTCATTACATGGTTTGGGGATATTTTCCATCAATGGCATAAAGGTCTTTTATGAAGGATTAACTGAATTGATGGATTAGGTCGAACCCTGTTATATATACAAATATTGGATACGAATAGTCCAATATACACAAAGTATGTGAATATATGGCTTAGTTGCAAATTATATACAACTAAAAGACAATGATCAAAATAAATGAGAAACTATCTATATTGATGGAAGTCCAAAAGAAATGGGGAATATTGCAGGGTTTATAAATAGTACACGAACTGTGACCAAAAATAAGTGACCCAATTGCGTATTTCTAGGGTGTGAAGAAAACCGTGTATTCGTATGTGCAATAAAATCAATAGCTGCAATGGAAGAGTTATTGATCGATTACAATTTGAATCAAATAGATACAGATGTTAATGATCACGGTTCTAATTTTACTATAATGTGGTAGGTTGTTCGTGGTAAATCAAAAGTGGTCTCAGAACAGGTAAACGGACACTAATTTTCGAATTGCATTTAATGTGCATTTTATTTCTATGGAGATTAGTTATTTTATTTGTTTACATAACTGAATTATCATTTATTTTGTTGAATATGTAGTCATCAGGACATGATGTTGATGATGATTCGCTTGGTGAAAGGGATTTGTATGAATCCCTCGACCCTATGGTTTTAATTAGAAAAAAGATCAATAAAGAAAACAACTAGCTCACTTGTTAGATATTCTAGATCAAACTCCTGAGATCGAAGCAAGGATCAAAGAAGTTATGACAAGGCTTAAGACATAAAAATTAATAACCATAATTTCAAGTGGTTTTATTTTTATGTCATAATATCAATTATGAAAGCTTGATTTTTAAATTTTACATTATCTAAACGAAAAAAAAAAAAATTATTTCTTATATAGAGATTTTTGGATCTTGTTGACACCAACATGCATGATTTCGGTGGTAGTGGCACTGCACAGACGCCACATGGTCCCGATGCAGGCCCCCGTATAGCTTCCAGGATGCATCTATTCAGATATCCACCTTCCACACCATTAGGTGGGAGCCACGACACACACACCGAGGAAGCGGCCACACAGGTAGGCTCTGGAGGTGGTGACAAAGATGAGGCCAATGATTTGACCAACTATATGGTTTATTTTCCTAAAGAAATACATGTGACCGGCACAGGGATCCTTAAGGGAAAATTTATGGTCAACGAGGAAGGGATTCCATTAAAGAAAGTTAAATTCCCAGGTAATTTTTAAAATTTTAATTGTTTCATGTTCTCTATGTAGACAAATATAAATAATCTAAATTATTATTTTTAAATTAGTATTCATATAATCATTTTGCGTGTAGGGAATAATGATTTTTATAGGTCCTTGGAGAATAAGGAATTTCTTCTTTTTGGGCCCACCATACGGGAGAGGTGGAATTCCCAGAATTCCAACCTCAAAAAAGAATTGATGGATTATCTTGAAAGCCTTTTTGGTGTAGACGCATTTAATAAGACCTTGGCCACCATTAAAACTGACCAATATTTAAAATATATGAGAGAAACATATAGGAAGTACTTGAAACAAAACGATAGGTACGAGCGTTCTCTGATGATTCCAGAGAGGTAGTGGAAGGCCCTCATTGAGGACACAAAAGAGAAGAAATTGACAGATGAAGGAAAAACAGCCTCTGGTCCCAGAAGGTAAATTACAATTTCAATTCAATACCTTCAATTTTTTTTAGATGTAAATAAAATCGTGGTATATATTAACATACTTGAAACTTTTGATGATAGGTTGACTGACACGTAAAAGGAAACAAAATAAAGTCTTTGCAAATGTGGCCACCACAAGCTATGCCAAGTTGGCTACTTGAAGTTGCAGTCACGAATTGTAAGTACCTAAATATTTTATTTGTATCACCTTAAAACATTTAGGTAATTGCAGCGAACACCATTAAAAATACATACTCTTATGCAATCCAGGGTGACGATTTTGGTACTGAAACCACAGAGGAAGACCTCTAAATTGGTTACGAGTAGAGCTATAAAGTTGTAGTTGAACACCGAAAAATCTTGGGGCAGTTACCAAGAACTACTTTGCAGGATAAGGTAAATAAAATTCAATCCACATTAACCTTTATTATTAATATAATACAATCATGTTGTATATTATTAATATTTACAACTTTGTTTTAATCAAGGGAGAATCACTGTCAACAAACACACTAGTATTGGAGAGTAGTGCATTGATAACATTTTTCAACCAGAAGATGGTTCTCCCATGAATTCCCAATATTCCACGGGCATGCAGCCCCATGATGGTGCTACGACCGAGCTGGCACATGGCGATAATATGGTTGTATTTTAATCATATACATAATAATTTTATAGTTATACATTTTGTACTTCTATTTGTTTTTACTTATACATTTATGATTGTCCTTATAAAGTTTGTGGTCTCAATGGAAGAAAATGTTGTACTTGAGGCTCATACGTTTAAAGAGGAGCACGTAGGGGAAACCATTCCAATGGTTTTGACCAGTGCACTAGGTAAATAATGACATTGTAGGTGTTTTTTTAATATTATTGAACTAGTTCAATGATATTTAAAAAATGGTCGTATAAATTTTGTATTTTTTTCTTTTGTGGGTGCTTCCTCATCACAATGACCTCCATTACCCCGTGAGTACCCCACAACTAGGCGTTCTCTATGTGAGAGGATGCAATAAAAATAAGATTTTGAAGAGCACCCAGAGAACGAAGACGTAGATATTGATGAAATGATTAGGAACTATAGAGCTAAGAAGAAGAGGTCAGTTAAAAGTACTAAATGATGATGTACATGAATATTTTAATAATGATTTAATATAAATCTATTTTCTATTAAACATTTTTTTTTACTTGCTGGGTCGCCAAAATGCCATTTTGTTACCAACCTTTTACTTCACATTTCACCATATTTCTCTTTCCCACAGCCTTACATTAAGACCATTTTCATGATTACATATAAGTTTAGACCTATTATTTTCCAAAGAATTAATTTTAGTATTTTGAGTGAGTTTATGATTAAATATTGGAAAAATAACATGTTTTCACTTATATATCAAAGTGGGATGAGTTCTATGATGTTTACAGGTACATTTTAATACTCCAACCAAGTCATATAATGGAATAGAATAAAGCCTCTTTTCACATCAATTTCCATTATCTAGTTTTTAAATGTAAAGTGATTTAGTGTAGTGTATGATGTTATGGAATAGTTGTTAATTTTGTCTTATGATAATTGAGCTCACTCCAAATGGATCAAGAAAACATTTTATTTCATTGTAAACAATTGTGAATATTGGTATGTATATATGTTTGTTTTTGTTGTAAATATTTCAATAGATTTATATGTTGGGTATTGGGGAATTAAGAGTGATGTGAGGGGGGGGAGGGGCCATAATAGCTTCCACCTTCACATGGTTGGCCTTTTTCTGTAGAGAATAATTTATTGGAGTTGTTTAATCTTGGAGAAAACCTCCCTCGATCCAACGAAGCAACAACAAAGTCAATGTTGACTTCGTTGCTGCTACTTCAAATCAAGGGAGGTAGTTTGATAAAATATTAGATGCGTGGATCCAATAAATTATTCTCAAAACCAAGAGGATTGATTCAAGTATGTTTCGACACTCTCTTAAAAATGCATATTATAATAAATAATGTGCTACAAATATGAATTGTATTGATTTTTTAGATATTTATGGAGGTTGAATGATTTTGGCAGGTAATTTAAGATCTTTCTTCATCGATTAAGGGAAGATCAAGACTAACAGAGGGTCATACATCTGAAGATAAACACACGGGGTCAACCATTCCAAATGTAATATCGACCAATTCATCAAATCATGTTTGATTTCTCCTTTCAGCATAGTTTATATAGCCATCAATTCTAGTTATGTTTAATTTTTTAGAAATTGTTATGTGATTATTTTTTAATCCATGGTTTGTGTTGGATGCAGGCTGCATCAGGAAGAAAGGATATTTTTGGAAGAGAATCATGCAAGAGGAAAAAGACAGCTGGAAGGAAAAGAAACATGCATGCATGCATGGAAGACCTAACGAAACTAGGGTTAGGGTTTTTTTAATACATTGTAATGGTTGGTGAGCCAAAGATATAAATAAGTGGTACTTAGGAGGAGGAGAGATATACAGAAGAGATATATACATAGAGAGATATAGATATAGAAAGACAAACGAGACACAGAGATGGATAGAGAGGAAGAGAATTGCAAGGACTATATAATTCATTAAGCTGGTGAGTTAGAGAAGGCATGAGCGAATCGATCCTAAGGGTTAGATCGCAGGATAAGGATCCTGGTGTGATCTAGTCAGCCTCGTAGGGATTGAGGAGCCTGTGGGAGAGAGGATGAACTAAGACTGTAACCACGCGCGGCGTGATATCTTTCTAAACTATAATAAAATCCTAAGAGCTGGATCTTTGTGGATGTATCATAGGAGGGGGTGAACCATGGTAACAATGTGTTATGTGACTAAATGAATGTGTCTTTGGGTCTGATTAGTTGATGAATGTTGAATGAATGAAGTAATAAAGTAGATCTGGTATTTTACATGGATGCATAGAATGCATATTATAACTAGATGTTAAATAGACTAAATAAAGGTGACGACACACAAGCACAGATATCACTCAATCCCAAGTTGAAAACACCTGAGTATTGAAGCCACCCATAGAGCTATCTTGGGTGAGACTGTGCAGTACACTCTGTGCATTGCGTTGCCTTCTAGGTTACCAGAGGGGCCAATAGTATTTAATGGATTTCGTTGGGAAGCTTCTTAGTTCTAAACCAGGTTCAATCTGTAATGGTTAATGAGAATCGGAATCAAAATCTCTCAAGACCAATAAGAGTAGATAGATAAAACCAACAAATGATTATGTTGTCAGCTGATTTGAAGGCAATGGGATTGAACATATGAGATCTGTGGAAGAAGTGTCAAAATCATATGGGATTGGATGAAAAGAAGGAGAAAGAATGAGAACCTAAAAGGGTATTTTGAGACCGTGGAATCCCACGAAGGTAGAGAAAAAAAGTTGGTTGAAGACAAAGGAGCTAGAGTTTGTGTAGAAAGACAACAGAAACTTGAAGCTAACACCGTGAAAATATCTAGACAAGTACGTATTCACCGAATTGTATGAATTATTTTTCCACGCATATTGCAGGAGTGGATCAAAAATTTTAAATACAACCATCCTACGAATCAGATTAAACAACTAGAATGGAATCCTGAAGAGATCGTCCACCTACAACGAGTTGATAATAAGT
This sequence comes from Picea engelmannii, assembly GCA_009831015.1. Classification (NCBI taxonomy): domain Eukaryota; kingdom Viridiplantae; phylum Streptophyta; class Pinopsida; order Pinales; family Pinaceae; genus Picea; species Picea engelmannii. The sequence continues at coordinate 346,565 of ML779475.1, read as the reverse complement.
TTACGCATGCAGTAGATTTTTGGTTAAACAACATTGTTGTCAGATTTATCATAGAGTATGCAGTAGATACAACAAAGTCGTACAACACAGATGAACAATAATTATTGAAGGCCCCTCTAGGTAGGTACATTAGATCATTATATACTTCCATTAAGATATTTCTATATAACAAAGGTGTAATGGAAATGGAGTCAGAAACCTAAAATTCCCTGTGTGCATGGGGGAAGGGGGAAGAACTGAAAGGAAAAGGAGAAATGGAAGGATAAGGGGATAAAGGAAAGAAGGAGGAGGCCTTCGACCCAATTATCATGGACGATGACCAGATCAAGTGGATCACAGCAATAGTTGGAATGACGTGCAGTGGATTACCCTACCAATATTAGGTGAACATCAAGAAGAGAGTCGTAGATGTGAGGGAAGGCTTGGGAAGTGATGAAGAGGAGGTGGAGGATCTCCAAGATGTGGAGCAGATTGAGGAAATATTGTGCGTGACATATAAGAGGAAGACGAGAGGTCCAAGAGAGGAAGTAGAAGGGATCACTCCTATCCATATCAATGTCAGTGTGGAACTCATAAACCCATGTTTGACTAATACACCAAAAAGAACACCACCATTTAGACAACCAAATTTCGGGAGAAGGAATACAACAAGAAGTACATCTACACAAGGAACAACAACTGGGGGAGCTAGTTCAGGAAGAAGTAGTCAAGTATCTACATCGCACGGAGGTAGTATTTCATCATTTAAGATGGCAGAACATGATCCAACCATCAGGTTACCATAATTCAAAGGCGAAGTATCAGAGGACCCAGAGAAACACTTGTTTATCTGTGAAAATATTTGAGAAGCAAAATATATCACAGACGAGGACACTAAAATTGCACAGTTATCTATCACATTATTAGATTGCGCACTATATTGGTATATGATTTTAGATGCAAACAGTCTGTCAGGGACAACCAGAACAATTGGAGATATCAAGAAGTTGTTGATAAACGAGTTCTAGAAGCCGAGCTCAGAGGACCAATACATGAATGAGATGATAGAGATCAGACAGAAACCAAGAGAATCTGTATGGGAGATTGACCAGATATTCAAACGGATAAATGGAAATCTAAAATACACCATGACATATATGCAACATAGGCACCTGTTCATCAATTCATTGTTACCACACTTGAAATATCCACTATGAAAACAAAAGTTTCAAACGTAGGCAGAGGCTCTGTAGGCAGCCCTGCAACTGGAAGAGAACCAATATAATAAGACATATCCATCCATTAAGGAGTTGAAGGAGGTTCTGAAGAACTTAGCATTCTAGCTAAACCCGAACAAGAACAAGGACAAAAGAGAAGTCGTTTGGTGTACCACATGTAGGATAGAATGACACCATAAGAATGAATGTCCAACATTCGCACAATACATGGAATAAGGAATGAAAAATTTATTACCAACAGGAGGAATATGGTGCAAGATCTATAAGAAATGGGGTCACGATCCATATCAATGCCCAATGATACAAAAGTACCTGACAATGCCAAAGAGATTGTATTTCAACTTTTGCAAGTCAGTAGGCCATGGTGACAAAGATTGTAGAACCATGGATTTGATGAGGGAAAGAACATCATATGCATATAGTGTGCAGGCATAAATGATGACTGGGCAAGTTTCACCCCATTTTAATCAAGTACCAACCTAGTACAACACTTCACAACCACAATATAATACCACACAACCACAATATAATACTGCACAATATAACTAGGTGCCTCAGTATAACATGCCCCGATGGGATCGAGTTGGCTACAGAGGCATAGGAAGAGAAAAAGGATGCTTTGGAAGAGGTAGAGGACCAGTGGTATGTCACAATTTTCAATAACCGTGACACTACACAAGATAAATTTCACTTCCACCAACGACCTGTATGTATTGTCGCGCATTAGATCATGACACAAAACAAAGCTTGACACTATTAGGGAATATCTAGGAGAAGAGAAATAAAAACAATTAGAATGTTCAATGGATTTCAGCAGAAGTGAGGGATGAAGGAAGAAAAATCAACATAGTTACATGAGGTAGAGATAAAATAGGAAACGATGACGTACAACAAGAACCAACACAACACCAATGGGTGAAGAAGAATGTCAAACCAAGGAAGCATTTTGATGCGTAGAACGAGAAGGAGATATTCAAGAAAGCCAGACAATAATTTGTGAATCCAGACAGTGCGTCGACATCAACCATGTAGCATAGTAAGGAAGTACCCGAGTACGAGATTCCTTCATCATTGGATCACACCAAAGAAACACAGCCCATGGGACAAGTAAGTATGATTAAAGGATTTTTGCGATCATGTGTAAACCTACTAAATTATCCATACTCTATTAAAGTATTACAAAACATGATAGAAATATGTAGTGTAGAAGTATAAGGAAAGTTAGAGAAGAAAGCAGTCAATCACCTACATACACGGAGGAGAAAAAGTAGGGAGTTTCGACTGAATGCCAACATTAGATATTTCAAAATGGGATATATTATACTAGATTTAGGATCTGAAGTCAATGTATTACCCATGAAGACATGGCAATGTATGGGAGAACCCACATTAGGATATTCACTTGTTCAGCTGAAACTAGCAAACCAACATAGAGTTCTACCAATTGGAAGACTAAAAGGAGTGACAATAGACCTATATGGAGTGCAAACTAAAGCTTATTTCAAAGTAATTGAGATAGTGGACAACACAACACCTTATCTAACATTGCTTGGTTTGGACTAGTTGTTTGATAACCAGGCCATAATCAACTTAAAGATGCAGAAGATGACCTTCGAGTCAAGAGAATACAGAGTCATTGTGCCATTGGATCCATCAGAAGGAGAAAGGGTTGTAGAGCCTACTTTCTTCGACCTGGAGTAAATTAACCAGTTGTACAGAACAAATGGATGAGATGAGGATTAATTAAACCTAATGGAATATGGGGTACTCAGCTGACAAAGTATCACCTCATGTGCATCAGACTCATATACGGGCTTAGAGAATTGGCAACAGAGGTTACATGAGGTCTACATAAGGAGATGTGAAAGAATATACCACGTAGAAAGATGGGTAGGTATGGAGATAAGGGAACCTCCCATCTTCCATGTGGTGAATGAACTTGAAACATTATTAACATGGTACGAAGATGAAGTGTTAGAAAATCAGAGGCTCTTATCCCTAGATATAACACTCAAGGTGATACCTGCGAGATGGTGGGGTGTGCACAAATAAACAATCAAGGACTGGTACCAATGTAAGAAGTTACTATGCATTAGGTTTGGCATAGAACAAGGAAGCAACCAATGGAAGAAATATGATGGACAGGGGGAACCAACAGAACACCTGGAGAAGTGCACAGCGTTGTGGAAAATGACACTACCGGAGGAATGGCCTCACCATTTCGTACACACATTTGAGAGCATCCCAACAAACTAGTATACAGACCAAGAATTGCGCAGAGGAAATACAATCTGGATAGTATTACAATAGAACTTTATAGTCACTTTCTCATTTGAGTATGAGAATCAAAACATAGATGCAACACTTAAACAAATATGAGGGGTTATATTCATTAAGGAACCAAAAGTTGAACTCATAACTAAAGAACAATAGAAAAACAGACAGATAGTGAAAGAACTACTGTGATGCTACCATGTGTAGGAAGAAGCACCAGATAAAGATGACCCACGTGATATTCATATTGAGGAAGTTAAAGGAGAGAGAGAAGTGGAAGGTCCACCTATGGAATTAGAAGTGATTGTGGCATCGATCAAGGTGAATAAAGTCAACATCAGGACAGTTGAGAATCCCAAAATGGACAGCATTAGAGACTATTGGGATGAGAAAACAATGGAAAGTATAAGTGAGTTACTGCGTGAGTATAGTAACATGTTCCCAACAATGTTCACATAAATTAAAGGCATAGTGGGAGAGCTAGGAGAAATGAAAATACCTCTCAGAGATGAGGCAATACTGATCAGAAAGCGACCATACATACTAAACCCGATATATAATCAAAAAGTCAAAGATGTAATCGATAGGATTTTGGAGGCTGGAATCATAGAACCTATAGAAGAATTGGAATGGATAAGCCCGATGGTAATTTAGGAGAAGAAACAAGGGGGGATACGAGTATGCATATACTTGAGGAAGGTGAACTATGCGTGCCTACATGACCTGTTCCCTACCCCATTCACAAATGAAGTCCTAGAGAATGTAGGAGGACATGAAGCTTATTCATTCAACAACAGGTTCTCAGGATACCATCAAATCAAGATAGCACTAGAAGATAGATACAAGACCACTTTTTCCATGGAATGGGAATCCTACCAGTATATAGTCATGTCATTTGGATTGAAGAATGCACCAACAATGTTTTCTAGAGTAGTCATAGTTACATTTAAAGAATTTATCCACCAGTTTCTAGAGGTATATATGGACGATTGGACAATCTATAGTGTGTTGAAAGACCATGTGGAGGTATTGTGGCTAATGTTAGAAAGATGCAGGTAGTGACAGATTTCGTTAAATATCAAGAAGTACATCTTTGGAACACCTTTTGGGATACTATTGGGCCATATAGTATGCAAGAAAGGTTTTCTAGTAGATCCTGCCAAGATTGCAGTAATTGTTAACTTGCCACCACCAAAAATAGTTCGTCAATTGAGAGCTACATTGGTACACACAGGATACTACAGGAAATTTATAAAGGAGTATGGTTATATCATTGCACCAATGGAGAAATTTATAAGGAAAGACACAAATTTCCAGTGGAATAAGGACTGTCAACATGGTCTGGATACCCTGAAAGAGAAGATGGTAATTGCACCAATACCTGCACCAATACTAGTATTCCCAGATTGGGAAAAGACATTCCACGTACAAGTAGATGCATCAGCCATATCACTTGGATCTATTTTGGTGCATCCAGGAGCAGTAGAATTGGACCATTCTATAGCATTTTCTATCTGAAAACTATCAGAATCGGAGCATAACTACAACACCACAGAGAGGGAAGGCTTAGCTATGGTCTACGTGCTTCAAAAATTGAAGCATTATTTATTGCGAAAAAATTTCAATATGTTCATAGACCATTCAACACTCAAATACCTAGTCAACAAGCCAGTGTTGGGGGGGAGAATTTGTAGATGGTTATTGTTGTTTCAAGAATTTGACTTTGAAGTGATAGTCAAACCAAGAAAGTTGAACACAGGACCTGATCATCTGTCATGGATTAGTAACGGAGAGGAACCCATGAATATAGAGAACAACTTTATCGATGCATGGTTATTTTCAGTCTAGATAGTTGATGAATGCTTCGTAGACATCATCTAGTACTTTAGTACAGGGATTGTGCCACAGGAATACAACACCGTGCAGAAGAAAAATTTGGTAGTCAAGGCTACAAATTACCAGCTAAATGAAGGACACCTATACAAAATGGGTGCATATAGCATATTGAGAATATGTGTGCTAGAACATGAAATACCAAGGATATTAGAATAATCCCATAAGGGAATAGGAGAAGGAAATTATGCAGGAAAAGCTACTGCGTAGAAGGTATTGCGTGCATGATTATGGTGGTTGACTATTCATAGACACTTAAAGGACTACTGCCAGAAATGTGATGTATGTTAGAGGGTTCATAAACCGAATAGAAGGGATGATATGCCCCTGCGACCACAGGTAACTTTGCATGTATTTGAAAAATTGGCAATAGATTTTTTGGGACCAATTATCCCACCAACAAAAAGGTCAGGAGTGAGGTAAATTATCACTTTGATGGAATACCTGACAAGATGGGAGGAAGCAACACCAGTAAAATATTGTAGCACAGAGACATCAACACACTTCCTGTTTGAGCAAGTTATCACTAGATTTGCTTTCCCGAGGATTTTGATGAGTGACCAAGGCACTCACTTTATTAACAGTATTATTAATGCTATGACTAAGGAATTTGAAGTTAGTCATCAAAAGAGTACACCATATCATCCTCAAGCAAATGTAATAGTGGAATCCTTTAACAAAATCCTTGAAATGCATTAACGAAGATATGCAACGTAAATAGGGATGATTGGGACTTGAAGATACCAGTGGTACTATGGGCATACATGACCACATGCAAGAAATTGACAGGACAAATGCCATTCATATTGGTGTATGTACAAGAAGTTGTGGCACCATTAGAATTTTTGGTACCTAGTCTGCATGTAGCAACAATTACAAACATGATAGAACGAGGTGCAGTACAAGAAAGGCTAAATTAGTTGATGATCATGGAGGAAGATAGGATTTTAGTAGGGTTCCACCAAGAATTACAAAAAGAAAGGGACAAATCTTGACATGAAATACATATCAAGCGAAATAATATTAAGGAAGGAGACTTAGTCATGGTGTATGACATCAAATCCCTTTAGCACCTAAGAAAACTCAGAATGCATTGGTTAGGACCATACAAAGTAAATACTATCACAGACAGGGGATTTGTACAGTTGAAGGATTTAGGATGAATAAAATTCATATGGATGATCAATGAGAGCTGACTAAATCTATACAGGGACAGTCGACCTCTTGGCACTTGAAAAAAAAAAAAAAACAGAGGAGACACTACGCCGAAAAGATGAACATTTAACAAAGGCATAGGGCGTCGAGAAGAGAATCAATGTGCACACTCAGAAATTATGAAACGACAGAGGAAAATTCCAATGGTCACTATAAAGAGAGAAACAACGAGAAAGACAGATAGGGAAAATAACTGCCAACAGACGATGTCCATAAAAAATAAATAGAAAAAATGACCGAGGGGATGCCGCATTAATCACGCCAACTGGCGACAACAAGGGAATTCAATAGAAAGTACGTGGGAAACGTCGTTTCAATTAAAACTCAAATTGGGTAACATCTCTGACAAGCTTCACACGATTCCTATATAATCTAGTACACATGATTGGGGATGTTATTGAGGAATTAAGAAAATCAGAGAGAAATAGAGTATATAGAGTTGAGAGCGAAGTTTGCAGAGGTTACAGAGGCCACTACGTTTGTTGGACAACAACCTTAACACCATGGCACCACCCAAACATGGAGAACCGAACCAGAATGGCAGACGACCCTGAAGCAACACCAGATCCTCACCGCAAGAACAGGGAAACGAAAACCAACCACTTCAGCCTCCAGAATTTGTCAATGTGGAAGAAATCTCGTCACCTAATATGACACTAGAAATTCACACACCTATTATGGAGGAAACCCAGCAGAAAACACCAGTTGGCATGGACATGGATGTACCAGAAGGGGGATAGGGACAACAGGTTGAGGACGCAGGTAATCATTCACACTTCAAAAACCCTGAAGAAGGCCCGAGAGTTAATGGGACGGTCCTAAACCAAGAGGAAATGACCATGCCAAAAAAGCCACAGAAGGGCACGGTGGAAGATGTCATTGGCCGAACAGATGAGTATGTAGAAGAGAAAACAATGGAAGATGGAACCTCGAGTCAACAACCACATCGAAAGGGAAAACAGTCAGTACCAAGGTCACTGCATAGGTAGGCCGCCACAACCATTGTCTTACCACACATTCTGGAAGGGGTACATATAGCATAAAATATGTTAGGCCACATGGAGAAATTGTGGTACTCATACCATGATGTGAAGGACACGAACAAGTTTCTAGAGTTCTCTAAGAAATTTTATGTAGAGAATATGGGTATAGGACCCTTTGGCGAACCAGTTAATCAACCAGTCCAGTGGGTAGCAGAACTGGCCAAAAATGGGATTCTAGGCTTGTTGGACATCCGACACTTTGGGAGGGGCCAATACGAAAACAACTGCGTGAAGCAACTGATGGAAGTCACCCATGGAGAATACCTATGGCTAGAACAAATCGTCTCAATAGACGTTGAGCTTATTGCAAAAATCATAGGGCTACCATCACAAGGGGAGGACCCTAAGTAGTTCCTTGAGGACAAGACAAAGGAGAATGCATTTGTATAGGAAATGAAGAATAAATATGGTACCAAAAGGGGGTTGCGCGGAATCATAATCAAGCTGATGCAGCGAAAACAATGTCCATAGAAATTATGGCATGCAAATTACTCATGAAATTCCACAAGGAGGAAGTCTCGGTTGGGGTTGTTGCAGCTGCAACACAGTGTGTGGAGGGCACCACACTCATCTAGGCCCCGTATTTGTTGAATCTATTCCTGAATGACTACAAGGACACACAAGATATGGGGACATAATTTCACTATTCGTGGCTACTCATCTTGATATCCTTTCTCGGATGGAAGGAGACGAAGTATTCATTCTTTTCCACTAGACCCAATACTTTCCACGCAGCGTGATACCTATCGTTGGGGTTCGCTTCGGGGCCCAAGAAAAGAAAGGAGAATGCATCCATATTTGAAGGATATCACAATGATCTACAGGAGATCATCACCAACACTTGGAGAGTGACATTGGAAGTGGTCACACAGTATCAAGGCATAGCCAACTTCAAAGAAACTAGACATGCAATGTGGATCGAGGTGTTGAGTGCTTCATTTTTGGGATAAGGAATAACACCAGTTTTTATTCACTATTATTTTCGCAAGCTCGAGAAGAAGCTAGACAACAAAGGAAGAAAGAGAAACAGAAACCATTTGTGAAAAGGACATCACAACGCCATCTAAGAAAAAACGGTTTCAATAGAACAAGAAATCATGCAAGCCAAGACATAAGACACAACCTATCTTATATATGGGGATGAACATGATTGTAAAAGGGTTAACTATGATTTCAACTAAATTGTGATCGAGTTCAGCCTGATCTTTCCATCTCTATTAGGTTGTTTTCAACTAAGTCAAGTCAAGTCCCGAGTCTCTAATGTAATCGAGATACCAGTGTAAGTGTCAGAGCTCTGTGACATGAGTCCAGAGCCAAGAGTCTGTAATAGAGCACTATTGTATGGTTCTAAGATTGTAAATGAAGGAATATTATGAAGATAATATAAATAAGGACCTAAATTTTCAAAATATGTTATGTCTTCTTATGTTTTACTCATGCATTACATTATTTATTTATGGTTTATAAGTTCCTCGTGAAAGTTCTCTATTTAAATGATTTTTTGCAACATAAGTAGGTTTGATTCTTTCATACATAAGATCCAGATTTGTTCGATAGCTAGATTTCTTGCACAAGATCAGGATGAGTCCTGAAGGTTCTTTGAATCCTCCTAAGTCTTTTCCCTACCCTTCCCTATCTATTTGTCTCATTAGCGCTTTGGTTGAGACTTCTTCTCTTCGGAGGAGATGAAAATTCCAAAACTCTAGACTACTCAGTGCCTTTTGTTGGTAACCTGAGAAGGACCCTGGTCTGATCAAACTTGCGCCAACAAAATGGTTTTGTTGTCGAGACCTGCAATAAAATGGAACATGTAGGGAAGATTCTTCAATGGATTCATAGATCTAGAATTGACTAATGGTGTGAAATAAACTGTGATGCCTTCATATGGAAAGAAACAGAACTAAGAGGAAAATTGGTGCAAGATACTCGTGAAACAATCTTTTACTCAAAAAGATTGAGCAACCAGTATGAGATTTTCTGGGCTAAGTTCCCAGAACAACTTTTCCACTGGATAAATAGGCTCCAAGAAGATCTAGAGTTCCAAGAACGAGTCTAGAGGATATGTACGTGGGACACAAAAAATATTTCAACACTCCATCGATTGGATTGTCTAGTCACGTGAGTGATTGGTGTCTAGGTCAATACCACATTAGAATGATATATTATCGAGTTTGTGGCTGAGAACCACCAATATGTTTCATGCACAGAGGTGATTTTCAATAAAGATGCAAGGGGAAGACTATTGAGAGAGATCCCCCTGTGGATTAAAGTTTTCTTTATGGAAGAAGGGATGTTGACTACGTCCCTGACTAAGATGGCAACGTAAACACCCTCGCTTGGGATAGGGAAAGGCTGGGGTAGAGTCATGGCCTGAGAGAGGGGAAGGTTTCTTTGAAAAATGGGGGGGAAACAATGAGAAATGGACTCAAGAGACGAGCGATCCTTGAAGAGAGTCACCATAGTTGAGAAGTGGTGGTGCGGAAAGATCAAGAAAGAAGAAAGACAGTCCGAGAAGTTGAGGAAATAAGTCAGATTAGGAGAAGTAGAGGAGAGACAGATGGAAGAATTGTGAAATATGAGAATACAGGAAAGACTGGCCAGTCAAATATTAAGTGAGAGATAAGAACAGAGAGAAAGAAGTCCCCAGGAGGTTGGACAAGAAGGAGAAGGTGGAAATGTAAGAGAAGAGGAAGTTGGCATGAATCTTGAAGAATAAAGAGAAGATTCAACCTCAATGACAGGAGATATTGGGAATCCAACCGAAGAGACCTTTCCAGTGGAATAAAATGAGACCTCCAGATCAAAGAAAATCACCTCGAAGCCAGTGGCACCAGCCCTGAATCGGCCATACCCCAAGTGTCTTATATACAAGTGGTAAGTTCGATACTACCTTCTCATGCTAGTTCTCTTCTAGTACAATTAGTTAGTCAGTCAGTCACAATCAAGAAGTGCGAGTATAGGGAGGATATTGGGATCCCCTAGTAGATCAAAAGAAGTACCATTAGGTTTTATTTTAATAAGAACAACAATATCAACAATGGTTGGTCATGCGGAAGGTTCGATTTCCCGATACCCAGAATTTTGGGGTAAGGGAGATGAATATGTTGAGCAACATTGGTTCTTGTGTGAAGCCATCTAGAGATCCAGAGGGAATATGGATGCGAATAAGTTGGTCAAGTTCTAAACTACCTTGAGAGGTTGCGATATTAAGTGTTACATGAATATCATTGAGCCAGGAGTGTCAGGAATGCAAGGTCAAGCGTTCACACTTGGCCAAGTATAGACAAGGTTCATAGCAGAGTTCAATCTACCTCAATCAAAACAACAGGCTCTATCTGAGTTGTGTGAGATCCAACAACGGGAAGGAAAATCATCTTGGGAATATAGCCAGAAGTTTAAAGTTGTTATAAGGAGGTTAGCACATCCAATCCATGAGGAGCATCAAAGGGAATGGTACATTCAAGGATTGTTACCTCTAACCTGGATTCCACTAACGCAACAACGGATAGCCACTTTGATAGATGCCTTGGAACAATTGATGAAGATTAAATCCATGGTGGGATACCATGGGAGCCTGAGAGTGACCATACCCCCAACATATGTGAACTTGGTGCAACTACAAGGACAAAGATCAGCATTGATAGAAAAGATTCAAGAGATGACTATACCTAGACTAGGACGACCACAATTCTGGTGAACCAGAAGTTATATAGAAGGAAATCTAGTGAACGAATGTCCACGAATGAGGGGAATGGGACCCCCTCAGAATCTGATGGGACCCCCACCAGGACCCACGGGAGGGGTTGCGCAAGTGTCTACAAAATTACCATTCCATAACCCCACCCCTTATCATGCTTTTCCAGGGGCCCAAGCAGCACTGACAAATGAGTATTGTGAAATCTGTCGAATCCACGAGCACAGGCCAAGACAGTGCCCCATTATGAAGAAATATTCGGCAGTACCAAATATAGTACATTGTGAGTTCTGCACATATACCATGCCTATCACCAATCAATGTAGGGCATTGGATGCACTTGCGGACAGGTTGGATCGAATAACATTCAAGGTGAATGAAAACCCTCAAGGACCAAGAAGAGGTCGAGCAGGTGGAGTCGGAGGAGATTTCAAAGGAGAAAGAACTAGGGGAAGAGGACCAAGTAGATGTTATAAATACGATGAGAAAGGTCACATGGCTAGAGACTGTCCTCATCCAAGGAGACCATGGTGGTGTCACTACAGAACCAATGGGCACATAACTGAAGACTGCCCATAATTTATTGCAAAATGGGAACATAGGGTACGATAATGAGGAACTAACCTCGTTAGTTGAGAAATAAAGAGAGTTATTAAGGGATAATTTCCCAACCTTAATATCGTTACTGGAGGAGGAGTGAAGACAGGAGTTGATGTTGATACTCTACCTCAGATCCAAAAAGAAGCACCTAAAGAAGACAGGTATGACCCTCTAAAATAGAAATAGTTCTTTAAAGACGTCATAGAAGTATTTCAGAATATTCCTAGCCCTGAGATGCGAGCGAAGACGTCATAGCCTATTATTTATCCTTGGATTTTGCAATTCCCTGCTTCACCCCCTTCACCCAGAAACCCTGTAGTCATATCTAGACAACTGGAGTAACCTCAAAATGTAGTTGACCTTTGTTTTCAATTATTTTCTAACATTCTCGGAAATGACCAATTAACAAAGAAGTTGTGCAATGCACTATACCTAGTCTTAGGGAATGAAGAACCCTTAGAATCATGAATAAGGGCTAATATTCCTGAGAAGAATACTCAGAGAGTGCAGAGAAGAAAAGTACGGACTAGAAAAAAATTCAAATTAGCAGCCCAGTTATATGAATTTGAGATTAAGGATGTCATGTTGGATCTGGGATCTGATGTGAACATTCTTCCTAAGAATACCTAGGAAGCCTTAGAAAAACCTAGGCTGACATATTCCTTAATTTAGTTAATAATGGCCAATCAATATTGCATTTTCCCCATAGGAATACTGGAGAATGTGGAAATAGATGTTGCAGGAATAAAGAAAGTGGTTGACTTTGAAGTGATTGAGATCATGGGAGATAAGGACCCTTATCCTACACTACTTGGCATTGATTGGGCCTATGACAACTATGCAGTAATTGACTCAAAGAAATACACCATGACCTTTGAGGCTGATAGAATCAAGGTAGTTCAACCTTTGGATCCATATGTAGGGCCCAAATATATAGAGCCAATAGACAATAATATGGAAGGAGAAGACTTGGATCAGTTGTACACGATAACAGTAGGAACAAGAGACGATTATATAAATCCTACTGCCGATGGATCTGTAAGTTGGAGAAACATACAGTCAGTAGACGAAGATTCAAAATTGGCTTTTGACAGTTGGAAAAAAGGTTCGTACGAAATATTCTCAAGAAGATGTGAAACTGTCAGAGTAACTAGATGGGTTGCGACCGAAGTCAGAGAACACCCAGTATACGATGGAACCTTAGAACTCGACAGTTTTCTTATCAACATGGAAGAAAAGGTAGTAGAGAATCAAAGTATCTCGGTGCTAGATGTAGCTTTCAGGAAACCCCTGCCAGATGGTGGGCCAATCATAAATCCTTACTCAGATATTGGGATGATGTGAAGAAAGCTATCAATTATAGGTTTCAGAACAAGGAGTATCTGGAATCAGAGATGTAGACGGATCTCCAAGTTGTGCAACTTTTCAGTGGATAATTTGATCCTAGAGCACATATCGAATAATGCATGACAGGATGGAAATCTGCGGAAATACCTTCTCGATTTTGGGTTCAGGTATTTCCCCACTCTCTAGGTCCAATCCCGAAATCTTGGTTCATACACGAGGAAACCATAAGACAGACCAATGACTGGAAGACGTTGGCAGCTCATTTTTGCAAGGGCTTCTCATTTACAAGTAAGTACTCTGAGCCTGAAGTAGTCCTGCAAAAGATTGAAGAATTTATTTTTACAGACAATGCTAATCAAAAATCAAATTTAGTGGTATGTGCCAAACATAGCCAGGAACTTTAGACTAACCTTTACTTGCCCTCAATGGAGAAGGCTATAGAATTCTATCAGATTAGTAGATATTTAGAAAGCCCAAATGACTTAGAGGAATTAAGAAACCTACCTAATGCAAGAGCATCTCTCCACATCAGCCAGCCAGCCAGCCAGCCACATTAGCGAATTCAAATCGCGTGTTGAAGAGAGGCGCAACCTCATTTAAAATTTGAATGAATGTAATTTAATTGCTTAGGCTGTTGAGCCATAGAGTCGTGCCTTTGTGCAGGCATTGGGTAGGTAGGCCTTAAATGTTTTAAAAGGCTGAGATCTAGATCCAGATAGCGGACTAGACAACCCATTCAATGTAATTGAATAGGGTAGGTAGATGAGAGGGAAGCACTCGAAGAGCCCCCTCAAGTAAAAAGGGATTTAGTATCTCATTTTTAGGTATGGTGAGAGATAGGAGAAAAATATGCGAGTAGAGATAAGAAGAAGGAGCTGAGACCTTGTTATAGGCCGTGCTTAGGAACACCTTGTAAATACAGGTGTTTGCCATATTTAATACAAAGAGCAGTTTTTCCTGCATGATTATGTGTTAAATGAATGTTTGTGAGTGTTCTTCATATGATATGAATATATGTTGTAGATGTATGCTGTAGATTTGCATTTGCAGGAGTGTGTCTGATTTTAGGAGAAGGTCTTTGGGGTTTCATGCTAGGAGGGCGTGACCGAGTACTGCGATTTCTGAATACCAGTGCACTGAAGAACTTCTGAATATTGTGGGTTCAGACAAAGGCATGTTACGGCACAAGAACTGGAATCAACAACTCAGAGAAAGACCTATGAGGTTACTGAACACCTCAGGAGGCAAGGCTGTGTATGAAGAACACAGTTGCAGACAGAATCACTGAGGATTCTGTGAAGCTCTACCAAGTGGGCATTGAGAAGGTGCAAGGAGTGCACAGAGGACAGAACTGCTGGATGTTTTGTGAGAAGATACTCTGCCAGGTGGGCATTGAGACATTGTGCAGATAGGAACAGGGGGAAAAGAACTCTTTGAGTTATGGAATTTGAGGGAAGAATCCACTGAGGGATCTTCACAGGGTTACTGAACACCCTACAGACTCACCAAGAGGTTTCTTGAGTGAAGGATATCTAGGAGGGCATCCATATTCTCCATCTGTGGGAGAAGAAATAAAGATAAAATCCCTTAGGGGTCTGAGTACTTGGAGAATATTAGGAGATATAGCACTTTGTGTGCGTGAAGACTCTGCAGAGGTGCAGAAGTCAAAGAATCCCTTGGGGATTCAAGGAGAAGCTCAGGAGAGACAACATTTTCATATGCGGAGGCGAGGACTCAAATTCATGGAGTTGGTAGAGGAAGGGAGCAAAGGTTGAGGCCTTTGGTTCTCGATATTCTTCCAAGTGCAGGAAG
This sequence comes from Picea engelmannii, assembly GCA_009831015.1. Lineage (NCBI taxonomy): Eukaryota > Viridiplantae > Streptophyta > Pinopsida > Pinales > Pinaceae > Picea > Picea engelmannii. The sequence continues at coordinate 331,470 of ML779475.1, read as the reverse complement.
AAAGTGCGCAAGCTTAGGAGGGAGCACAGTATCCGTCAGATCTTGAGAAAATCACCCCTCAGCCATCAGATCTGATAAGAGTTGCATGAGGTTTAAGCTTCGTGAACTAGAGGGTGAAAATACTGAAACACCCATCGGCATATCAGGAGTCTCAAAGACAAGACATCAGGAATTTCTATGGGAAAAGTCTCGGGAATGATCTGGACCGTCCGTTTGTGGAGACACGTGGTGGGGATCGAGCGACCCATTGGTATATCGACTACCAGGGTTTTGAGTTGACAGAGAATTTCGGTCATCGGGGTATCAAAAACTATGAAATCGCGAGATTGGATCAGAGCTATCCATCAGTCGGGACGCGTGGTGAAGATCCAGATTATCAGGGAAAGTCCTGATAGAAAAGTCAAACGGGCGCATCGGGGTTCGGCGTTTCGCGAATCTTGAGGACAAGACTTCCGGAGCATCAGAAGTCATGAAATACCGAGAGTTAATCAGGACTATCCAACTTGAGGGGACGTGTGGCGAAGATCTAAGATCTCTGGAAAAGTCCCAAAAGGGAAGACTCCATCGGAGTTTCGGGACTCGTCAAATCAGAAGTTCTGTGGGCAAGAGATCAGGAAAATCCATGTTGGAAACCCCGTAACCGATCAGATCCATCCATCAGTTGGGACACGTGGGCAAGATCGGGATCCCATCGACATTTTGGAGATTGAAGGGACAAGATGTCGGATCATTTCAATAGCGGAAACTCTGAAATCTCGAAAAGAGATCAGGACCATCCATCATAGGAGGACGCATGGAGGAGATCAGAGCATTCGAGAAATTTCCCGAAAGGAAATCCATCCATCGAGAAATCGAGAATCAAGAAATCAGGGATCCCGAGGACAAGAGGTCCAATACATTTCGACATTCGAAACCCCGAATCCCAATAAGAAGTATGACTGTGGTCATATAAGGGGGGATCGTGTGGACCACAAGTCTAGCCCAGAGGGCTAACCGAAGTTAGAGCACATCGGCATTTGGAAACCCAAAATCCCGAAAGGAGATAAGGCTGTGGTCTTATGATAACTTGTCACATGGATTAGGGTATTGTCAGGAGGGGCTAAGGTGAGAAAGGGAGGAATCAGGAAATCAGAGTTCGAAGGATCAGGAATCCTGAGGACAAATGCGTTTCGGCATTTGAAAACCCAAAACCCCAAAAGGGACTGCAGTCATATAAGGGAGGCCATATGGGCCAAAGGTCTAGCCCAGGGGGCTAACTAAAGTTAAAGAATATTGGAGATCAGGAGTTCGAGAGTACAGGGAACTCTTGACATCGGAGAACAAGAAACCCCAAAACCTGAAATTATACTTTCCCTATTGAGGAAGAGGCAGCGGTCGGAGCCCAGAAGACCGTGAGGAAAAGGAAGGACCTCTGGATCAGGTTTTTGACAGATATTCCATTGGGGTAATTGAAAGAGCCACTCCGGCTCGAAGGTGAAGTTAGAACGATCCTTTAAGACCGGGAGGTCAACGCAGAGGCCTTTGCCGAGGTAGAGGTGGAGCGTCTGCGTCAGTTGGTATCAGAGTGAGAACTCTGTTTGTATATTTCAAGCAGAGGGAGAAGACAAAAGGAGACAGGGTTGTCGGAGACTCTGTGATGGTTGTTTGCAGGTAGGAAAAAATCAAGAAGACAGTCAGGAAGACTGTGGGTGAAGCTGAAACACTCAGGGTGCAGGAGTGAGCAACAGGTTTGCCAAAAGAGCAGACAGAGACAACAACATGGCTACTGAAGGCCGTAGATATGCTGGAAGGAAAAAATCAGATCTGTGGAGCCAAGAAGATATAGATGAAGAGCTCGTTGATATAAAGAAAGAAATAGAAAATCTTGCATTGCGGATGTAGCAGAAAGCCAAACCACGGTGGGTGTATGAATGGCCAATGAGGAAGGCAAAAGAAAAATGGCCAGTCAAGGAGTTGATGGCTAGAAGACAACATAGGCTCTTAAAAAGGTGGTTGAGGCATACTGAAAGCCTCAATGGACCTGGAGAAATGGTTCATATATGTGAACCGGAGACTGGGAGAGATCTCAATGAAATGGGATCAGTTGAAGATCTCAGGAACTGCCAGGAGGGCATAGAGGAAATTCCATATTGCCAGGAGGGAAAAAAGTTGATATCACTGCAGGATCTCACAGACTGTCAGGAGGACAACCAAGGAATTTCACATTTCCAGCTGGGCAATGATATGAGGTCATTGCGGGATCTCGAAGACTGCCAGCAGGGTAGTGGAAGCATCCCATATTGCCAGGTGGGCAGGGACGAGTAGATGAGACTATCTGAGGGTCTCATGAATTTAGAGGTGAGTTGGAATCAGTCGGAGGAGCTGACAGAGCAGGTGATCTCAGAGATGAATTTGGATCAACAGGTACAACTGACAGAGGATGAAGATTCATGTGGGTTTCCAAACCATGTGAATGAAGATGATGACAAGTTAAAGACTTTCACCATCCGAGAGGTTGAGCTGAGGAGCCTTATAATGATTGGGGGAATTGAGATATTCCTACCACTTTCCCAGGAGGAGGCAGAAGTCTGTGTTGCAGATGAAGTAGCAACAATAGAAGAATAGTCGGTTGTGACTGTCCAGGAAGGATTGGAACAGATATTTGAAACTGCCCAAGAAGCAAGAGAGGAAAATGAGCATTCTGAGGAGTGTCTCAATGCATTCATCCAGGAAGCTGAGGAAGTTGTAGCATTGAAGCTGAAAGCAGAAGAATATGAAGAGGATGATGAGCATTCTAAGGAATGGCTCAATATTTTCAGCCAGGGGACTGAAAAGACTGCAACATGGGAGTTTGCAGCAGAAGAAGAAGAAATAGACAACACTATTTTGGCTTATCTGTATGACCAGATTGAAGCCCTGGAAATAAGGGTGAAAGTGCAGGGCGTGCACATCCAACAGGTGAAGTTGGAAACTGATGAATAAGGTGTGGGAGATCACAGTGATCTGCCCATGTGCCAAAAACAATTGCAGCTGAGGAGACTGCATGAACAGAGCTAGCCACTGGAGATCCTGGATGAAGTGATAGGAGAGATCAGGGAGCTGATGATCCGGTCAGCAGGAACAACCAACAAGGAGAAGCTAGGCATAAGAGAAGCAACAACAGCAGAAAGATGGAGCAGAGGAACAGCTCCAGAGGATGGTTTGGGATCCAGGAGGATTTCAATAGCTAAGATGGGAAGCTCATGAGCAGGAGCTCATGAATTTTGCAGCTGAGGAGTATGATGCAGGAGCATCTCTCCACATCATCCAACCAGCTAGTCAGCCACGTCAGCGAATTCAAATTGCGTGTTGAAGAGAGGCGCAGCCTCATTTAAAATTTGAATGAATGTAATTTAATTGCTTAGGTTGTTGAGCCATATAGTTGTGCCTTTGTGCAGGCATTAGATAGGTAGGACTTAAATGTTTTGAAAGGCTGAGATCTAGATCCAGATAGCGGACTAAACAACCCATTCAATGTAATTGAATAGGGTAGGTAGATTGGAGGGAAGAACTCGAAGAGCCCCCTCAGGTAAAAAGGGATTTAGTATCTCATTTTTAGGTATGGTGAGAGATAGGAGAAAAATATGCGAGTAGAGAGTAGAAGAAGGAGCCGAGACCTTGTTCCAAGACATGCTCAGGAACACCTTGTAAATACAGGCGTTTGCCATATTTAATACAAAGAGCAGTTTTTCCTACATGATTATGTGTTAAATGAATGTCTGTGAGTGTTCTTCATATGATATGAATATATGTTGTATATGTATGCTGTAGATTTGCATTTGCAGGAGTGTGTCTGATTTCAGGCGAAGGTCTTTGGGGTTTCATGCCAGGAGGGCGTGACAGAGTACTGCGGTCTCTGAATACCAGTGCACTGAAGCACTTCTGAATACTGCGGATTCAGAAAAAGGCGTGCTGCGGCACAAGAAATAGAATCAACAACTCAGAGAAAGACCTATGAGGTTATTGAACACCTCAGGAGGTAAGGATGTGTATGAAGAACACAGTTGTAGACAAAATCACTGAGGATTCTGTGAAGCTCTACCAAGTGGGCATTGAGTAGGTGCAAGGAGTGCACAGAGGATAGAACTGCTAGATGTTTTGTGAGAAGATACTATGCCAGGTGGGCATTGAGACATTGTGCAGACAGGCACAGGGAGAAAAGAACTCTTTGAGTTCTGGAATTTGAGGGAAGAATCCACTGAGGGATATTCACAGGGTTACTGAACACCCTGCAGACTCAGCAAGAGGTTGCTTGAGTGAAGGATAGCCAGGAGGGCATCCATATTCTCCATCTGTGGGATATGAAAGAAAGATAAAATCCCTTAGGGGTCTGAGTACTTGGAGAAGCTCAGGAGATATAGCACTTTGTGTGCGTGAAGACTCTGCAGAGGCACAAAATTCAAAGAATCCCTTGGGGATTCAAGGAGAAGCTCAGGAGAGACAACGTTTTCATACGTGGAGGCGAGGACTTGAATTCGTGGAGTTCACAGAGGAAGGGAGCAAAGGTTGAGGCCTTTGGTTCTCGAGATTCTTCCAAGTGCAGGAAGAAAGTGCGCAAGCTCAGGAGGGATCATAGTATCCGTTAGATCTTGAGCAAATGACCTGTCAGCCGTCAGATCTGATAGGAGTTGCACGAGGTTTAAGATTCGTGAACTAGAGGGTGAAAATCCTGAAACACCCATCGGCATATCGGGAGTCTCGAATACAAGAGATCGGGAATTTCTATGGGAAAAGTCTCGGGAACGATCTAGACCGTCCGTTTGTGGAGACACGTGGCGGGGATTGAGTGACCCATCGGTATATCAGCTACCGGGGTTCTGAGTTGACAGAGAATTTATGTCATCGGGGTATCAAAAAATCTGAAATCATGAGATTGGATCAGAGCCGTCCATCAGTCGGGACGCATGGAGAAGATCCAGATTATCAAGGAAAGTCCCAATAGAAAAGTCAAACCGACGCATCGGGGTTTGGCATTTCACGAATCTTGAGGAAAAGACTTATGGAGCATCAAACGTCATGAAATACCGAGAGTTAATCAGGACCGTCCAACTTGAGGGGACGCGTGGTGAAGATCTAAGATCTCGAGAAAAGTCCCAAAAGGGAAGACTCCATCGGAGTTTCGGGACTCGGCAAATTGGAAGTTTTGTGGGCAAGAGATCGGGAAAATCCATGTTGGAAACCCCGTAATCGATCGGAACCGTCCATCAGTTGGGACACGTGGGTGATATTGGGAGCCCATTGGCATTTTTGAGATCGAAGGGACAAGATGCCGGAGCATTTCAGCAGCGGAAACTCCGAAATCCCGAAAAGCGATCAAGACCATCCATCATAGGAGGACGCGTGGAGGAGATCAAAGCATTTGGAAAATTTCCCCAAAGGAAAGCCATCCATCAGGAAATCGGGGATCTTGAGGACAAGAGGTCCAATACATTTCAACATTCGTAACCCCGAATCCCGATAATAAGTATGACTACGATCATATAAGGGGAGGTCGCGTGGACCACAAGTCTAGCCCGGAGGGCTAATCGAAGTTAGAGCACATCAGCATTTGGAAGCCCAAAATCCTGAAAGGAGATAAGGCTGTGGTCTTATGATAACTGGTCACATGGATTAGGGTATAGCCAGGAGGGGCTAAGGTGAGAAAGGGAGGAATCAGGAAATCGGAGTTCGAAGGATCGAGAATCCTGAGAACAAATGTGTTTCGGTATCTGAAAACCCGAAACCCCGAAAGGGACTGCGGTCATATAGGGGAGCCATATGGGCCAAAGGTCTATCCCAGGGGGCTAACTGAAGTTAAAGAATATCGGAGATCGGGATTTCGAGAGTACAGGGAACTCTTGACATCGGAGAACAAGAAACCCCAAAACCCGAAAGTATACTTTCCCTGTTGAGTTAGAGGCAGCGGTCAGAGCCTAAAATACCGTGAGGAAAAGGAAGGACCTGTGGATTGGGTTTTTGATAGAGATTCCACTGGGGGAATCGAAAGAGCTGCTCCGTCTCGAAGGTGAGGTTAGAACGATCCTTTAAGACCGAGAGGTCAGCGCAGAGGCCTTTGCCAAGGCAGAGGTGGAGCATCTGCATCACTACCCATCAAAGAGACAGAGGGGAACAAAGAAATCCATAACACCATACCCAGTCAGACTGCTGGTTCCTACAATCACCCATTAAAATTGTGCAAATTCAATATAGGGACCACATAAAAACCTAATATAGCCATGGTGGGAGACTACTTGGATGAGAAATCTAGTCAAGAGATACAGATCTTGTTGTGGGAATATAGGGATTTGTTCCCAAATACTTTTTCAGAGTTGAAGGGGATCAAAGGAGTTATGAGAGAAATGAAAATTGAATTGAAACCATGATCCAAGTCTCTGAGACATAGGCCATATCGTATTAACCCTAGAGTAAAAGAGAATATTAAGAAGGATATAGATAATATTTTGGAAGGAGGAATCATTTTTGTAGTGGAAGAAGAAGAATGGGTCAGCCCAATAGTTATTCAAAGAAAGAAAGGCACAGAGGATATTAGAGTTTGTGTAGACTATATAAGCCTTAACTCTTCTTGTTTTCATGACCCTTTCCCAACACCCTTTACTGATGAGGTGCTAGAACAAGTTGCAGGGAAGGAGGCATACTCATTCACAGATGTATTTTCAGGGTACCACCAAGTCAGGATCACCGAAGAGGACAAAAAGAAGACCACATTCATAACAGAATGGGGATCTTTCACATACAATGTGATGCCATTTGGCTTGAAGAATGCCCCTACAATTTTCTCCATAATTGTAATAGCAACCTTCAGATAATTCATTCACAATTTTATAGAAGTTTATATGGATGATTGGACAATATATAGTTTTCTCAAGGAAGATGTAGCGCTATTACGGATAATGTTTAACAGATGCAGAGAATTTCATATCTCATTGAATCTCATAAAGTGCATATTTTGTGTACCACATGGGAATTTCTTGGGCCACATAGTTTACCAAGAAGGAGTATTGGTAGACCCAGCCAAAGTTGTGGTTATTGTGAAAATTCCACCACCTACGAGTGAAAAGCAATTGCACTCCACGTTGGGACACACAGGGTACTATCGCAGGTTCATCAGAAGATATGAAAACATTACTGCACCTTTGGAAAACCTACTAAAAAATTATGAAACATTCCAATGGATTCCAAAAAGTGATAAATAATTTGAGACACTCAAGGAGAATCTCAACACAACATCGATTCTGATATTACCAAACTAGGAAAATGAATTTCACTTCCATGTAGATTCTTTAGAAATTGATTTAGAAGTTATCTTAGCGCAACCTGGAGATGGAGCCATGGATCATCCTATCTACTTTGTGATCTGGGAGTTGTCGCAAGAAGAGTGCAACTACACAACGACAGAAAGGGAGGGTTTAGCCAGGATTTAGGGTTTGCAGAATTTCAGACATTATTTGTTAGGTTCTAATTTTAAGTTCTCTACTGATCATTCTGCATTGAAATATCTAGTTAACAAACCTGTGTTGGAAGGGATAATTTGTAGATGGTTACTATTATTTCAGGACTTTTCTTTTGAAGTTATTGTTAATCCTACAAGATGCAATGTAGGACTTGATCACCTATCTAGACTAGAGTTGGGAGAAAGTGGTAGAGCAGTAGACGATTAGCTCCCAGATGCAGACTTGTTTTGGGTTGAGGCCATACCAGAATACCTGGAGGACATAGCAGTCTTATTAAGTATAGGGGCCTACCCAGAAACATATTCCGCAACCTAGAAACACCACATGGTTTTTAATGTAGCGGACTACCAGTTGATAGTGGGACATTTGTATAAATTAGGACTAGATAGTATCCTCAGAACATGTGTCCTGGATCATGAAAGAAAAGATATACTTTGGGAATTCCACAGTGGAGTTGCAGGAGGTCATGTAGGAGGAAAGACCACTGCACATAAATTTCTACAAGATGGAATTTGGTGAGAAACTCTCTTTAAGGATGAAAATGTATACACTAGATCAAGTGATGTTTTTCAAAGAGTAGGTAAGTCATCACGATGAGATGAATTACCACTGCAACCAGTTCGAGCTCTACAGGCATTTGAGAAATGGGTAGTTGACTTGATTGGACTGATCAACCCCACAAATAAGCATTCAAAGGCTAGGTACATCATTACCGCAATTGAATACCTTACACATTGGGTGGAGGCACCAGAAGTTCAGAACTGTTTGACTGATACAGCTTCTAGGTTCATCTTTGAGAATATTATCACTCAGTTCGGATGTCCTATGAGCCTAACCAGTGATCAGGGAGCACATTTCATTAGTAGCACTATAGAAAATCTTATAGCAGAGTTCCTGATCCAACATCAAAAAAGAAGCCCCTACCACCTACAGGCCAATGGAATAATAGAAGCATTCAATAAGACATTGGAGAGAGGGTTGAAAAAATTCTGTTGCACAAATCGGGAAGACTGGGATGACAGAGCTCCAACAATACTGTGGGCTTACAGGACAACTACAAAGAAACTCCATAGGTACACACCGTTCCAGCTAGTTTATGGGAAAGAGGTAGTGGTACCTACAGAATTCATCACTCCAAGTTTATACATTACACAAATCACACATATGTCATAGGAGGAATTAGTTGCACAGAGACTTATGGAGCTAGAAGAACTCGAGGAGACCATATTTCTAGCAGACTTCCATCAGTGAGTCGAAAAAGAAAGACAAAAATATTGGCATGATAGGCATATTAAGACTAAGGTATTTACACAAGGAGACAAGGTTCTACTCTACGATAGTCGATACCATAAGCACCCTGGAAAATTTCGCGTACATTGGTTGGGACCATTTATAATTGTTGAGATACGGCCCTCAGGAGCAGTCAGAATTGCGCAACTAGATAGTATGATGTGGATAGGATGGGTGAATGGTGCTTTCCTGAAACCCTATATGTCTCAAAACTAAGAAACATGGATTGTTTCTCTAGTCCAAAGGAGCATCTATAATAGTTAGATTTGAGTTTTCTGAAATTTTTGTAAATTCAGTTAATAAAGTTAACTTTGTGTAGTGTTGCGTCGTGACACATAGTTCATTTTTTGTTTAAGTGTTGTTTGATACAGGACTAATGACTCAACAACATCCAAAGCGTAAAATAAATCATTAATGATAGTCATTAATATGATGGGGACCCCTTTGTGGTCAGAGGGAGAATGAATCTGAATACGATCTGAGTCCATGTGACCACATGAACCCAGTCTAGTCACAAGATTTATTTCGATTACGGTACCCCAGCTAATCCATAAAGTCATGATATATGAATATTCCATTGGTATTCGCATTGTGATTCCCACTCGTCAGACAGAAAGGTATGAAACAGCCCACGTCCCTACCCAACTCACCCAAGTAAATTTCAGGATCATCCAATAGAATTTAACCCATTCAACCGCCCCGTTAGACAACTCAGATCTAGTTGCATCCATACAGTTGTGATGAACTGAAGTTATTGCTAAACTTTCTCTCTAATCCAAGTATAAGCCTCTGACAATTCACCAAAGCACCCATAATTTTCAAAAGAGCTTAGTAATTTTCGAATTCAGAAGAGCGAGCTAGCTTGTGCAATCATGAAACCCATATTCGTGAACTTAGTCCTTAGCTTACCATAGAATTTTTGATAACTCATAATCCATAATTCCAAGAGCCATATGAATCCTAAGTACCATGTCTAAGGATGCAGTACCAGACGAGCCATGCAATCCCCGAGTTGAGGTCATGGGAAATCTCAAAGGGAAGGTGGAGCAGGTTAAGCTCCTCGACCTTGACTTAATAGATCCAATTTTGTTCCCCCAGATGAACATATACGTATTCTGGAAGAAGGCTCCAGACGAGTTGGGAGGAATTCAATTTGTGCCAAAACCATAATTTGTCAACTTATTTGACTCGATCATCATGAACCTTAGAGACCTACCAGTATTCGGTACCACTGGAGAGGTTGTTGTTGATACTAAGAGGGGGGTGAATCAATATCAAGTACAATTTGTAACATTTTTCAAATTATACTTAAACCATTCAATTATATCCAATGAGCAATGAACAATAGTATAAGAGTTACACCAATACACCACAATACACCATGCACAATATATGAGAAATAATCAATAGTTATTGTTCAAGGGAAGTAATGACTTCCAAAGGTAGCTACAACTTCCAAATGTAAAGGGAGGGATAAACCTCCAAGAGGAAGATATAATCCTCCAATATTAAGAGAGAGTTTAACTCTCCATCCTTGCCCCTTCCTTCCACCCAAGAATATATGAGGGATAATAAAACTTCACATTAAATCATCACCATCAACCAACCATCACATAGAACCTGATAATGCTTCCTGAGACTTATTCAATTTATAAAATTATTCAATTATTAGAATACTATGATCCTATAGATAATATTATTCAATTTATTCTTTGAAATTTCTCCAAGTTTCACTCCTTGAATCCTCCACAAAAAGAAGTTATAGAGAGAACGGTAGACCTTGTTCAATTCTGGTTTATTCAAGAGACCAAACTTGTACAGAATGCCCCGTGCTCAATATTTAACATCAGATTCTGAAACTCTCACATAAGAAACCAAAGTTTGTACCCTTTCCAGTTCAATTTGTCCCACATAATTTGTATTCTCAATGAAGAAGTTATGACTATTTTACCCAGAACACCTATTTATTGACTAGCTTCAGGACTGGTCAAAAACCCTATCTTCCACAGAGTGTATCTCCATAATTCTAGTGAATCAAGAGCTGAAAATTTTACCACAAGTACCTTGATATGTATTCTCAATTCCATATCAATTTCACCATATGAATCGTTCTAGAAAAAAATTTATAGCAAAAATTGTAAGATGACTTGAAAATAGCATACCTTGGAACACATCACCAAAAGACTTCATCCTCCCTTGAAATCTGGCCTTCTTTACTTCTGATTTCATATGAAATTCGACTTGTGTTTCAAATGAATGTATATTGATATTTATTTATACCATTTATGTCACTTCCTTTTAACATTAGGACCGACCTGACACTTTCTTATTTTGTAATTATTTTCTTTAATTATCTTCAGGGCCTACATGTACTTCCTTCTTCAATTCACTTTCTCATCTTCAAAAATTCATTTATCCTCAACCATGAGGATCCATGTGACATGCCACATACCATCGGAAACAACATGATGTATACTATCCATCCATGGGTGTTGTATATGCATGTGCATTGTCCTTCATGTCCAAATACCTTCATCAATCTTGCGTCCCAAAACCCATGACTAGGGTTGACATCAATGACAACAACCAATATTCCGACAATCTCCCCCTTTGTCATTGATGGCAACACTCATGCTCCCCCTATCATCATAATCCCAATTTCTCTCCCCCTTTGACATCAATGGAAAATGGTAGGGATTCTCCCCCTGAGTTTAATGGCAAAAGGTAACTCTCTTATTTGGGGCTGCTCCCCCTGAACATGTGGCACTCAATAATACTTCATCCTTATTTTTGGTATTTGGGACTTTTTATTCCTTGGAATCCTTTTCAGTGGCTTTTATCTTCTCTCTCTTCTTCATGTCTAGGATGTATATGTTGTTCGATATTCTTGTTACAGTTGCAACTAATCTTCCTGAGTTATTTTCTCTGATTTTACATTTTCAGGAGTCAAACGTAAGAGTTTATCCTTGATCACACATTTTACAAACACTGAGTAGATTATGCTTCAAGTCTTCAACCAATAGGACTTTTCTTTCTTTTACATTTTCACGTCCAAGCTTTATAGTTCCTTTTCCAAGTATTTTGGTAGATGAGTCATCTCCAAATGCAACATTTCCACCATTTTTCTTCAAGATGACAAATTTTCTTTGATCTCCGGTCATATGAGATGAGCACCCACTGTCTATGAACCATTCATCTTCTTCTTTTCATTCTTTAGTGACCAATGTTATTCGACAGTTTTCATTGTGTGGAATTTCTTTCCTTATCCATGTTGTAGTTGGTATGCAGACTTTTGGCATACGATTATCTTCCTTCATCTCTCTGCAATCTCGTGCTTTGTGACCAAGATTATTGCACTTGTAACATGCAATATTTTGATCCATTAATGGGTCAAATGGATTATAATTTCTGTTGACAGGTCTACGAACATTTCCATATCTACTATTTTCACCATTCATGTAGCTTGCATAGTTATTCCTTTCATTGATTCTACAATTGATTGCCTTGTGT
>ML779475.1:289010-319151 GCA_009831015.1 Picea engelmannii | reverse complement strand
CTACGAACATTTCCATATCTACTATTTTCACCATTCATGTAGCTTGCATAGTTATTCCTTTCATTGATTCTACAATTGATTGCCTTGTGTCCAAAATTTCCACAAGTATAACAATGTCCAATAAAGAAATTTTGATACCTGGGCATAAGTGATCTTCTTTGTGGTGTGGTCCATCTGGGTTCACGATCTATTCTTCTGTAGTTTCCTTCATAATGATTGCTTTCATACCTAATGGGAGAGGATCTTCTTTATGTCTCATTCCTTCTTAATTCTAGTCTTCTATCTTGTTGTTCAACTTGTTCTGGAATGTTGGTTTCATCATTTTCAACTCCCTTTTCTTGTTTTGTTGTCTTCAAAATGTCATTCTATCCTAGTCTTGTCTTGTCGTTTGGATATATTTGACTGCTAAGGATCTCATCTAATTTTTCAGTGCTTTTCTCAAACTTCTTCAACTTTTTTATTGTCAATAGGAGCTCCCCTTTTGTGTGATCCAATTTTTCTTTCAGTTTCTCATAATCTTATAATTTTTTCTTCAAGCTATTAATGGTCTTTTCAAGCTTGTAATTCTCTTCTTCACAACTACTCAATTCACCTTTTAGTATTATGTTTGTGTTTCTAAGGTTTCTATTTTCAGTTTCAACATGCTTCAACTTTTCAAGATTCTCATCTTCTTGTTCAATCTCTGCATTGTATTTGTATCCCCAAAAGGAATCAAGGTTGGTTTCTTCATCTGAATCTTCGTCACAAATGATTTCTTCTTCTTTATAATTCTTGTGATCATCACCCTGGGTTTCTTGGGTTATGAAGAGGACTTCTCGTCCATCATTATCTTCTTCATCACTCTCATCTGAGGAGATGCCATCATCCTTAGAGTAGAAGCTCTTTTTATTGTTGATACTTCTCTTTTTATAGTAGCAGTTTTCAACAATATGTCATATTCTACCATAGTTAAAGCATTTGAGAGGAGACTTACCTTTGTATCTTCCACTTCCCTTCTAGAACCTTCTTACAAAATTTGTTATTTCTTCATCAAGGTCGTTATCCTTGTCTTTTGTCTTCTTTATGGCTTTAAAGGTTGCTTCATTGTTTGTTTGGTCACTTTCTATACCTGTTCTCATTTCATATTCTATAAGAGACCCATGTAATTCATCCATTGTCATTTTGGTCAAGTCCCTAGTTTCTTCAATGGTGGAGACCTTAACATCATACTTCAAGAGAAGTGATCTCAACACTTTTTGTACAACCAAGGATTCATCGATCTCTTCACCTAATCCTCTGATGGCATTAACAACTTCATCAAATCTAAGAAAATAGGTTGCAATATCTTCCTTTTCATTCATCTTCAAATTTTAAAATTCTTCTCTATGTCGTTGAAGCTTGACCTGCTTAACTTTTGGATCACCTTCGTAGATGATCTTGAGTTTGTACCATACATCCTTAGCAGTGATACAACCCATCACTTTGCTAGCAATGGTTGGTGCCAATTCTTCTAGAATAACATGTCTTGCTTTTGAATTACAACTCATAAGATTCTTCTCATTTGGATCGGTTGGAGCATTATTTTGGATTACATAGCCATTTACAACTGAGTACCAAATGTCTACTCCCAAATCCATTAGGTAAGTTTTCACTCTATCACTCCAGTATGCATAATTTCTTCCATCAAATTTTTGAATCCCATTTGAAATGTGCTCATGGTCATCCATCTCTGCTTAGGATTTTCCTTCCAGTGGTTAAATTGTTCTGAAGGCAACCTTCTCTGATACCAAGTGTTGATACTGAGAGGGGAGTGAATCAGTGTCAAGTATAATTTATAACCTTTTTCAAATTATACTTAAACCATTCAATTATATCCAATGAGAAATGAACAATAGTATAAGAGTTACACCAATACACCACAATACACCATGCACAATATATGAGAAATAATCAATAGTTATTGTTCAATGGAGGTAATGACTTCCAAAGGTAGCTACAACTTCCAAATGTAAAGGGAGGGATAAACATCCAAGAGGAAGATACAATCCTCCAATATAAAGAGAGAGTTTAAATCTCCATCCTTGCCCCTTCCTTCCACCCAAGAATATATGAGAGATAATAAAACTTCGCATTAAATAATCACCATCAACCAACCATCACATAGAACCTGATAATGCTTCATGAGACTTCTTCAATTTCTACAATTATTCAATTCTTGGAATACTTTGATCCTGTAGATAATATTATTCAATTTATTCTTTGAAACTTCTCCAAGTTTCATTGAATCCTCCCCAAAAAGAAGTTATAGAGAGAATGGTAGACCTTGTTCAATTTTGGTTTATTCAGGAGACCAAACTTGTAAAGAATGCCCAGCGCTAAATATTTAACATTAGATTTTGAAAATCGTACACAAGAAACTAAAGTCTGTAATATTTCCAATGCAATTTTTCCCATGTCATTTGGATTCTCGATGAAGAAATTATGACTTTTTTACCCGGAACACCTGTTTATTGACTAGCTTCAGGACTGGTCAAAAACCCTGTCTTCCATAGAGTGTATCTCCATAATTATAGTGAATAAAGAGTTGAAACGTTTACCATAGGCACCTTGATATGTCTTCTAAATACCATAGAAATTTCACCATATGAATCATTCTAGAAAAAAGTTATAGAAACAATTGTAAGATGACCTGAAAATAACGTACCTTAGAACACATCACCAAAAGACTTCATCCTCCCTTGAAATCTGGCCTTCTTTACTTCTGATTTCCTCTTAAATTCGACTTGTGTTTCAAATGAATGTATACTGATATTTATTTATACCATTTATGTCAATTCCTTTTAACATTAGGGCCGACCTTACACTTTCTTATTTTGTAATTCTTTTCTTTAATTATCTTCAAGGCCTACATGTACTTCCTTCTTCAATTCACTTTGTCACCTTCAAAAATTCATTTATCCTCAACCATGAGGATCCACGTGACATGCCACATACCATCGGAAACAACATGGTGTATACTATCCATCCATGGGTGTTTTATATTCATGTGCATTTTCCTTCATCTCCAAATACCTTCATCAATCTTGCGATCCAAAACCCATGATTAGGGTTGACATCAATGAAAACAACCAATATTCCAACAGTTGCACGGTGCACAAAGTTTCTAATCAACAGAGTGCATGAACAAAGTCTCTAGTTGGATAGGAAGTATTCAATCCATGCTGAAGACATCCATAATATTACCATACTGGCCTTCGAAGGAGAAGATGTGTCGAAAGGATTCCAGGGTCTGGGTAAGCATGAAAAAAAGAAAGGAGAGATGATCCTATATGAAAAATTCAACACAAAAAGGCAAGGATGCACAACAGTAATCGACCCCATACTACCAAAAACAATCAGGATGGGTTGTTACATCATAGCCAACAAGGTTATGAGATCATACTACAAGGGAAAATGCACGCTAGATGCACTATCAGTAGTAGGCTAGGAAGACAAGACACAACCTTCACCTACTAGTGGCATACAAGGAAGCACAGGAGAAGGGAGGAACCTTCACCTATGGTTATATGTTGATGGAATTTGTAATCTTCAAATGGAATCCACCAATGGGAAGATCATCGGAACTGCCGGACAAAGGGCGCATGGAAAAGATGTTTGAGCCCTGACAGTCCAGGATGGATTCCAAGAATGTAGCTTTCAACACCACAACATTTGCTAAGTGGTACAATGTCCTGATAGATGCAACACAGAGGTTGTGTATTCCGTAGGAACTTCTGAACTGCAATAAAATATTTCCTTCAGCATGAACCAACATCATATGTTTGTATAGCCAATGCATGTTAGCAAGGAAGACCTCCATTGAAATATATTGTCATTCTACCTGGATGAGGAGGCCTTCAAGAAAGAAGTAATGTCGTGACCAAGAGTTAAGCGCAACCCACGCAAGTCTGAGATGCACTATATTATTCCTGTGGAGCTACTAAAGAAGAAGGACAGAAAAGTAGGGGTAGGACCGATCTCAGACTCAGAGATGCAGAATAAAGAAGCCCTAGCACAATTAGACTCTGAGGAGGAAGAAAATACACAACCATTGGAGCGTAAGAAATAAACGTTGCCAGTCCTCCATCGACTTCCAGCTAACACCATGTTTTTAGGTGAGGATTTCAGCAATATCATGGGTGTCTTGTTTGTTACCGAACCAATGGTGAAGAAGCTCAGAAATGGGGTTTCACTAAATAAACCTCTCAACCCCCAACCCATTGAATCAACCATCCCACACACCCGTGTAGCGGTCAGAGTAGGCCCCATCATCCAAATTCAGGACGAACTTGAGCCTGAAGCCTTCCCATCTACCATCATCACTAAGCACCCCAATCACTACCCCCAGGAACCACCAGTCCACCCAAAACCACAAACCCAAAGCTGATGCAGCTCGATCAGCCAAAGAAAGTGGAGTGAGAACCCCTAGAAATAACCCAGGAGTTGCCTAAGTTGAGACTAGAAATTTCTTGTCCAAACCCCGAAGTACCAGAGCATAGCCTAAAACTGACTAGCTCGAACCCAGACATCTAGGACCAGTAGACTATGCCTTCAACACTAGAAAAATACACCTAAATCATGGAGGAGTCACAAGCCCAAAGAAACCAGCAAATCCCCTCACCGGCCAAGGGTGAGGGTGCCCAAGAAAGCACAACGCAGGAAGCTGACACAAAAAAAGGGTAGGAGATACCAAAGGTTTAGAAGGAACCAGAATCAACACTCGGGAAGAGCGTGACATCTACGCGAGAATAGATGGAGCGGGTTCTCCAGAACCCTCAGCAATGTGTAGAGCTGATGCAACTCTACATAGCCAAAACATAGGTTCTGAATTTCTTTCCCTCAGTGCTATGGTTGAGTATAGCACGAGGACCATCAACATAGGAGGAGGTAGAGACCCACTCAGAGAATTCAATGACCAGTGGAATTCCACTGCAGAAACGAGCACCCAGAGACGCAGCCCCTTCATCCACTAACCTAGTACAATGGCCAGCGACACACTTATTTGAACTGATTAGAGAATTAATTGATCAATTAGAGAAAAGGCTCCAATAGGAAAAGATGTCTCCTGAGGTCACAAGGGAGGAAGCACTCCTTACGTAAGCATGCAAAACACAAGAAGTGCATGAAAAAATCCAGGTTGAGCGTAGACTAGAAAGAGTGAAGGAAACACTTGTTGAATTATGGTCGAAGATTCGGAAGGTTGCACCCGAACTGCTTGAATCCAGTGATGAAAGCAAGATAGAACATCAAAATGAGATGCTCTAAGGAGAATGGACACAAATCGCCACTCAAATTGAGAATATGGAAGTATACTTGCGACGAACTCAACAAGAAGCAGAGCAGAAGCCTTAGAAGATGTAGGAACAAATGTAGAAAATAGTACTGGAAGGAAACAATTCTGAAGTAGCACTACACAAGTACATAATGGAATTCAAAAACATCTTCAGGTAAGTCAACGATTGTATGGGCATCATCGCTCGACACAACCAGGTATTGGAGGAGGTATGCACCAAGATCTAGGTGTTGAACAAAGAATTTGCAGCCACGATGGATCTGATGGAGCAACAACAGAAGTTTGACCAAATACAACAGGCAGACAATGAACTGAATGCCCTCTTTGAGGCACATTCCGTAGCAAAGAAAGAGTTGCACGACTTTCAACCTGTCATTCAAAAAGTGTACATACAGATGCACCAATTTGATGAAACAATAGATTGTGAGTGGAACCTGTTGGTCGCGTCCAAGCCAAAGGGGTGTAGTACAGAGATGACCCAACAGTTTGTGGCAAAGGAATCACTCCTTGCCAAGGAATGGCAGGATAAAGTTGGAAAATTTCAAGGAGTGAGGGAGAAAGCCTTGGATTTGGTCCCAGAGTTGGGCCCTTCATTTGAAGAGGCAAAAGAAGATAAATCAAAATCAGAATAGTAGAAGGAAGAAAGAAAGGAGGACAAGGAAAAACAACAGATGCTTCTGGAATATGTGAAAGAACCAAGCACTTGACTCGAGGGCGATTCAAGGGTTGTGGTCAGAGCCTATTGGGCCCTTCATTTTTGGGATAAGGAATAGCGTAAGTTTTCACTAAGTATGAGTTGCGCAATCTCAAGAAGAAGTTGGATAGCAGATAAAGAAAGAGCAACATAAACCATTTTTGAAAAGGACAATGCAACGCCAACTAAGAAAAAATGGTTGCAACAGAACAAGAAATCATGCAAGCCGAGACAAAAGACATAACCTAGCTTATATATATGGATGAGCATGATTGTAAAATGGTTAGATATGAGTTCAAATAAATTGTGATCGAGTTCATCCTGATCTTTCCAACTCTATTAGGTTGTTGTTAGCTAAGTCAAGTCAATTCCTGAGTCTGTAATGTAATCGAGATACCAGTCTGAGAGTCACAGTTCTATGACATGAGTCCAGAGCCAAGAGTCTATAATAGAGCACTATGGTATAGTTCTAAGATTGTAAATGAAGGAAGATTCTAAAGATAATATAAAGAAGGAACTAAATTTTCAAAATATGTTATGTCTTGTTATGTTTTACTCATGCATTACAGTATTTCTTTATGGTTTATAAGTTCCTCATGACGGTTATGAGTTTAAATGATTTTATGCATAATAAGTAGGTTTGATTATTGCATACATAAGATCCAGATCTGTTCAATAGCTATATGTCTTGCGCAATATCAAGATGAGTCCCGAAGGTTCTGTGAATCCTCCTAAGTCTTTTCCCTACCCTTCCCTATCTATTTGTCTCAGCAGCGCTTTGGGTGAGACTTCTTCTCTTCGGAGGATATAAAAATACCAGCACTCTAGACTACTATGTACCTTTTGTTGGTAACTTGAGAAGGACCCTGGTCTGATCAAACTTGTGCCAACACTAGGCATAGAAGGATCACAACGATCAATGGCTACAACTACACTACTGCATCAAGGACGCGGACATAGAGATGGCCATTACGGATTGGGATGATGACGGGAGGATTCCAATCATCAATCAAGAAATGTCCGCATAAATGGAGGAGGAGGTAGGATAGGGATAGAAACTTGTCGAAGAGATAATAGTGCCCAAGAATCCAAGGATAGGTTAGAATAAGGTGCAACATAAAAAAGGGGAGGCGTCCAAGAAAGGAACCCAGGCAGGAAAAAACAACAACACATAGGTTCCACAGGTACATGAGAAACATATTGAGATAGCACAAAAAACCACATCAAGTTCTACTCAACAGGAGAAAGGCCAGACTAAGAGCCCAGTCATCCAAACAGGGGGTGCACGCAAGAAAGTGAAGGCACATAGAATGCCCCCATAATACATAATCACCGAGGACAATGCGGACATGGTGGCCCAAATGGTACAAAATCTCACAGTGGAGGATTTTGACAATGCTCAACGCCAAAGGGACAGGATTGAGGATGAGATGGAATACATGCGAAAGCTCCTCCAACAGTTGAGAGAAGCATAGGTGGTTGACAACAACGTAAGAATAGTCCCATCATCATCACAAATAGAAGGTGAGGTTGGATCAAGCGAGTAGGAAAATATCCATACAACAACACAATCAAGCTCGACATTTCACATCACACCCAACATGGTGCGCATAGATGAAATTGTGGGGAAGACACCCATAAACGAATTGGCCCAAATACATTTGGTATTAACGTGGATACCAGCCAAGGCCTTGTATAAACTACAAGTCAGCGTCGCATAGGAAGTACAGTAATGCACATGCACAAACACAATAGAATTGTAGAAGACAAGGGACAATTAGGACGAGTTGGAATTGGTACTCGAGCAAGCTAATCTTGAGACCAAAGATGAAAAAGACCGTGTGGATAGGATGTAGTAAGAATTGGCCATAGCCTATGAGAAAATCCCAAAGAGAGTGAAAATGGAATAACTCACAGTGACACAGAATATTGATCAGATTGTGTAGACAATTGATCAATACAGACAAGAGATTAAGCACCTCTGGGAGAAGCTCATACCTACCACTTCACCCGAGGTTAAGGAGAAGAGGAAGTAGGAGAAAACAATGTAGATAAAGGAGATAAAGTGACAAGTCTACGTGGAATCCGACTTGTTCGAGAAGGTAGCACAGCTTTGGATGAAGCTGGAAGAGGATTAACAAGTCCAAGGATAAGCGCACCTATCCAAGACCTCAAGTAGAGGCTGAAGACAATGTCGATCACAGAGCACAGGATATGAAGAAACTCTAGGAAGAACTCATAGCTACATAGACATAGAAAAAGGAGCACCAAGCTCAAATGGAACTGCTCCAGGAGCAGGCAACATAAGTAATTTCACAGGAGGAAGACGCAAAGAAGAAAATGGCACAAACTCAGGCAGAGTGCATAGGGATGTTCAGTGATGAGATTACAGTGCAGGTATTATATGCACTCAACGAGAACATCAAACAGGCCCAAATGCAATAAAAGGAGCTCATAGAGAAGTTCCAGGTGATCGCATGAGAGATCAACGAAGCACACAAGGTTTAGGTGGCTCAAGAGGAGCCACATGTTAGTGTTGGGGCCTGTTGGATGCAGGTCAAATCAGGAAGAAAGAATATTTTTGGAAGAGAAGCATGCAAGAGGAAAAATACAACTAGAAGGAAAATCAACATGCGTGCATGCATGGAAGACCTAAGGACGCTAGGGTTAGGTGTTTTTAATACATTGTAATGGCTAGTGAGCCAAAGATATAAATAAGTGGTAATTAAGAGGAGGAGAGATATAGAGACAAGATATATACATAGAGAGATAGAGATATAGAAATACAAATGAGACATAGAGAGGGACAGAGAGGAATAGAATTGTAAGGACTGTATAATTGATTAAGCTAGTGAGTTAGAGAAGCCATGAGTGACTCGATCCTGAAGGTTAGATCGTAGGCCGAGGAGCGTGGTGTGATCTAGTCATCCTCGCAGGGATCGAGGATCCTGTGGGAGAGAGGAGGAACTAAGATTGTAACCACACGTGGTGTGATATATTTCTAAAGTATAATAAAAGCCCGATAGCCATATCTTTGTGGGTGTAGCCTAGGAGGGGGTGAACCATGGTAACACTGTGTTATGTGACTGAATGAATGTGTCTTTGGGTCTAATTAGTTGGTGAATGTTGAATGAATGAATGAATTAAGTAGATACGGTATTTTACATGAATGCATAAAATGAATATTATAACCAGATGTTAAATGGACTGAATAAAGGTGATGACACACAAGCACAGATCTCACTCAATCCAAGATTGCAAACACCTGAGTATTGCAGCCACCCATAGAGCTATCTTGGGTGAGATTTCACAGTACAATATGTGTACTGTGTTTCCTTCTGGGTTACCATAGGGGTTGATAGTCTTTAATGTATTTTGTTGGGAAGATTCTTAGTTTTAATCCAGAGTTAATCTGTAATGGTCAATGAGTATCAGAATCAGAATCAGAATCCCTCAAGACCAATAAGAGTAGATAGATAAAGGGAAAAACCAACATTTTTCTATGTGATAATTTATTTATATATATTATATGTTTAGTACTTGTCATGTTCTCACCTTGCATCTAGTAATGGTAGATACGAGTCCATTTATATTGATTGAACAAAAACTTGGCTTCCTGTAGGGATTGTTGAAGTGTTAGTTCATGCATCTACTGCTAAGGGTACTCCTAGAATAAGGCCAAATGAACTGAGAAAAAATTCCATAAATAGTGTTTTTGTACTATGCCTCCGTTTTTCTAGGTATTGTTCCAGATCATGGAGCATGTACTGTCCATCCATCCTAAATATCCTTGCATGATGATCAGGAAAACCTAGAAAGTGCTTCAACGATACAAATTTCCTCCTTTACGCAAGGATACAGTTTTTCTCCTTTTGTACAATATGGAAGTTAAGTAGTATGGCTATCTATCTCAATTAGAATAATATGGTTAGAGAATCTCCTCCCTTTAGTGAAAGACTCAATATAACCATGATAAAATAGAGGACAACTTAGGTCAAAGGGAGTGAGTTTTGGGGTTATGATGGGGTTGCAAAAATTAGAGCTTCCACCGAAACAATCTTAAGCTAAAAAACACTTTCCTTAACATCCTTCTTGTATAAAAAGGTATCAAGATGTATTGAATTAGATAATGAGAAGTATGAACCAGTATTTAACAAACTATCTTTGGGGGGGACCCAAAGTTGATTAGATCCATCATTGGGAACTTTAGGCATATTCTCACTTTATTTTGGGAAGAAAATGTCATCCAAATGGTAGGTTACCAAGGGATCATCATAAATAAAATCACAATGACCAATGGCATAAGAGTCCAAAACTTTTTTTAGACTACAAAGAGTAATTACCTAAGAGTATTTATCATATTTAGGACAAGGTTGATTATAGAACTATGATACCTTACAGTTATATTTGTTAGCAAGGAGATCATGATTAGGTTTCAGATTTTTAGGATCACATTCAATAGAAAAAATTGGGCTTCCACATCGATCATGCTCGAAAACATTATCTGTAATATCATCAAACTGAAAGTTGCCAATTTTTACATCAAAATCTAGATTTATCTTTATATGGTGGAATATTTTTGTATTTGAAATACTATCAGGAAGAAAATTTTGTGAGTTATTTCCATCGTTGAATGTTTGGATGTTTTTATGGCCAAAGAGAGAGGTTTTAAAGGAATGTGTCTAAAGTTGGACTATTACAAGGCCTATGACAAGTTGGAGTGGAAATTCATTCTCCACATGCTTGAGTGGCTAGGTTTTGGTTCAAAGTTCATATCTTATGTCAATATTCTCCTTTCCAATGCCTTGGTTATTGTGTGTGTTAATAGATCCCTTACTTATCATATTCCTCTTAGCAGATCAATGATGCAGGGATACCCTATAGCCCCTAATTTATATGTTCTCACATCTGATGCCTTGGGTTATATATTATAAAAGGTAGTTTACCAAGGTAAAGTTATTGGCCTTCCCCAGTAATATTTAATCAACTCCCACTATGCTTATGAACACCTTTGTAAAGCTTATAAAGAGATACTACAAAGGAGAAAACCTCTATGATACTTATTGGATTAGATGATCACCCATGGTGGATTCCTTCCCAATGGAAATGGGTTCAAAGTGGGGAAATTCCCAAGTATCTTGGTATTCTATTTAGCATTTACATGAATCGAAATTAGATGTGAAACTGGGTTATTTATAAGCTTACAATCAAACTTGAATACTAGAATAGTCAGGATAGTTGAGCATGTTTTTGAGTAGGTAGCTTATATACAGGTCTTCTAAAGGAACTTCACATGTAGTAGATCGGGTTTTAGTTGTAGTAGGCTCCCCATACTTATAGATTAATTGCAACATTTAGAGAAAGTATGGGATGTTGAAGACTCCTAAAGGATATGGCCAAATTCATGTCTTTGTATTTTTTGAAAGTCATATATATATATATATATATATATATATATATATATATATATGGATTTGATCATATTTTTGAATACCTTTTATGGTTATGGACATATGGTTTGAATTTGAGGCAAGTCAAAGAAGTTTCTATTTTTAGAAAATGCTATTTTTGGAAGATGTTTTAGAAATTTGGTCAAAATTATAGGAGGATCGCATTTTTGAGGACCCAATATTGATAATTGTTCATGGTAATTTCAGCTCAATCCAAGACCATGAAAATTTGGTTTATTTTTGGTAGGATTTTTTAGCACGGTGTTTATTTTGTTGGATACCCAGTATGGCATACAAAAACAGTGTTAAATTTCAAGCCATTCCAAGGTGTTTAAATTTTTAGGGTCCAAATCCATTTTTGTAGCTTCTAGAGGGTGCTTGGTGGGGTACCATATAAGGTTTACTTGCTATATTTTCCTATGATGTTTACCAAGGGCACACTACTCTAGGAAGCCTCCTCAAACCTTCTTGTGACCATTCTTATTTCTATTCTTAGCCTATACCAACTCACCCTACTTGAGTAAACCTTGTTAATTTTACTTATGGTTGACTTTGATGGAATTTTATATTTAGGATTGCTGTTATTTCCTTGAGGAGCCTTCCCATTTATGTGAATGATCCTAACACTTTCCATTTCCAGTGTAGGGAGGGTGCTCCTTACATGAAGGAGGTTTTCCCCATATTTATGACACCCTACATATTTCTACTTATAGTACCTAGTTTCCATTTCAATTAAGACAAAAATATGCGTTGCAAATATCTTACAACTATGATAAGCATGGAGGTATTATTCTTGGAAGTTTCCTCCCTTAGGATTTCACTCTTTTACCTTGAGATTTTCTAGTATTCTTGCAAATTTGTTTTGATGGAAAATTCAATTTGGACATATTTTGATGGAGGAATATTTAATTCAAAGACAAAAGCTATCTTGGAGAAGGGATGTACTTTATAGGAAGTTGTTATTGGTGTATTGTTTTGGTCCTTGCATGAATATATTTATTCTCGAGTGAGGGTTCTTTCATGGAGTTTTATTTGTTATATGCATGAGTTATTTTTCCTCTCGAAGATGGAACACTTCATATAGAGATTCCCTTGGAGTAGTTTGGGAGGAATGACACTTTATTTTTATCTTTATCTATTCTTACACTTCTCTCATTGCTATAAATAATTGCACATAGTGAAGGGGGTAGATCAATGCTTTGTATTTTTCTCATTGCTTCATATTTTCTTCTAGAGAGTGTGTGATTGAGAGCTAGCATAGAGTACAGGTGTTGGTTGAACTTCTTTACATTCATGATCATGGTTTCTTCTATCCCATGCGATGTGGACATGTTGAATAATATTGAATTCATCAAGATCTTGGAGAGTGTTTGGTGTGTTCCTACCAGTCAAGGACTTTTTTCTTCTACAACCTAGGGTCATAAATATCTATCAACTACTTTCTTGGTGACTAGTACATGTTTTTTTTGTGTAAGAATTTCTATATTTTATATACTCTCTCTTTTATTGCATGCTTAATAGGAAATTTGGTAGTAGGAATTAAATAATTTTGTTTACCCTACTCATTTTTTTCATTCATATTTAGCTCCATATAAGGCATGGGTTGATCTATAAGGCTATTTATTCATTAAAAATACACTCATTTAGTTCTAATTCATTTTCATTCATCCTTAGTCATAATGTTGAGCATACATATTAGTTAATTTTATTTATTGTCCTTAGCTTTTCTGTCAAAAAAGAAAGTAGCTTAAGTTTCCTGTTTTTTGTAACTTATTGTAGAAAGATACAAGATTTATACCTCCTCCTCAATTTGCATGCATAACAAATATAAAAAAATACAAAAACAACATTGCATTACTATTTCCAACAATTAAAACAATGATTACTACTTGTTATATTTGTTTGTTTTTTGCACAACAATTAGTTGATTTTAGCATGAATTTGAATTGGTTTGCATGCCTAGTTTTCCTTAGTAAATATTTGCATCTTTTTTTGCATTTTTATAGCATTTTAGTGGATCTCTTCTTTTTGTCTTATTTATTGAATTGTAAACTTTTACGTAGAAAAACACTTTAATTATTTGTATTTAAGGTACTACTAATAGTTAGTTGATTTGCAATTGATCCCTCGGATCACTTAGGATACCACCTTGTGGTTAACATGCACTAACTTCGAAGTGAGAGGAAGTAAGCAAGGTGGTGATGGATTATTACCTATAGTTATTTGGACTCCATGATCTATCTTTGCAAGATGGAAACTTATGGATGATAACATTTTGGCCTTGTTGGTAGGGAGTTTAGCTAGGCTTTATAATATGTAGAACAACTAAATTTACTAAGATGAGCATTGTTTTATGTGATTTTGTTTTATTTCTCACATGGAGACTCCACTTTTGTAGCTTTGGATCGTGTAAGGAAAACTATGATATTGGACACTAATGAAGGCATTACTCTAACTTTGGATAAACTTGAGGAGCTTCTCTACTAGGTTAGATTTATAGTTTCCTATAAGAAAGTTCTTGCTACTTTTCCTTTTGTTTAAGCTTGTCCTAATTCTCCAAAATCTCCTAGTTTTCTAAGTGAGCCTTTAATAATTACTTCTCTGAGAATTATTTTTCTGAGTGTTGTTCAGAGTCAATCACACCTAGTTTCATCACTATTTGTTCCAATGAATTGTGCATCACTGAGTTTCACTATCATAGAAGGGTATCCTCGTGACCTTGTGGATAAGTCTCATACATATATACCTATTTTTGAAGGAATTAACACTATTATTGTTGAAACACATCTAAAGAAATTTTCAATTTTCATTGAAAATTTTGATTTCAAACATGAAGATGTCCAAATGAAGTTTTTTTTTCAAGAGTTTGGATAATGAAGCTTGTATATAGTTTAAGTATTTTCTAGGATTATATATATATATATATATATATATATATATATATTCCAAGAAAAAAACTTGTATTTTCTATTTCATCAAGAAATCAAAATATACATTGTTAAGCCTTGTTGCTATGTCATGTTCCCTTATTTTTTAGTAGTTAATGTTTGGTCATTATAGTCTTCTTAATCAAAATGAATCAAAATAGAAACCTTGAAGGAAACATGTCTTTACAAGATAATCATTAACTTAACCATACATACACAAAATTTAGAGTACAAACTCATGTACTGCTGAAAATAGAGAATTTTTGGAGTGTTCATGTATGACTAAGGAACCTTCCTCCAACACTATAGCTTTCTTTGATAATTCTTCCACCTTGATAATTAATTCTCTATACACATGGTTAAAAGAAATATGTTGGAAATGCAACCTAGATTCTACAATTCTTTCAAGTAAAGGAGCAAGAACTAGATTTGAGATTGTGCATTGATTATTACACCAATTTGTAAGAAATTTATTTTCACCATGAATTTGAAGCTATGTTATACCTTTTGATAATGAAAACCTGAGAAGAATCCATAGGCACAAGTTTTATCTTTGTTATTTTTTTATATTCCCACTCCATATTTTAGTAAGAATTAATGGTGTTGGTTGAGATATAATATGGCACCTGCTCAACATGAACTTGGGGTTCCTTGACAAGCCCCATCGAAGAAACCCTATGAATAATATATATACCTCATAGAATATACTAAATCTTTTATAGATTAATAGGATAAAATGAAATATTAACATTTTCTAGTTGCAAAATTTAAAAATATCAAAAAAAGAAAAATAAATTGACATTTTTTTAAATACCTATAGTTTGTCACTATTACCACGTCCATAACGTCGCTCCCATGGAATATATGTCAGTGATATATAGCTTAACTTCAGTTGAGCGATGTTACAATACGTAGAAATTACAAAGTCCATAATGTCGCTCCCATGGACTATATGTCGTTGATATATAGCTTAACGTTGGTATTACACCATCCATAACGTTGCTCCCATGGCATACCATACGTCGCTATTATGATGTCCATAATTTTTCTCCCCATGGAATCCACATAGTTGATATATAGCTTAATGTCGGTTGAGAGACGTTACCATATGCTTGTATTACGACGTCCAAAACGTCGCTCCCATGGAGTCCACATAGTGGAGACCGAAAAAATGGGATGTCATAATTTCGATGTCTCTAGCGTCGCTATGGCAACGACTATATGGGGTTTGGACAATCAAATCTGAGATGACACATGTCCACATGAAATGTCACAATTGAGACAATAACTATGGTGTCGGAAAAGCGATGTCATGTGAAACAACGTTTGAGGGGGTCCATCGTTTGTCATTCTTCCGACAATATAAAGTGGAAATTACATCGAACACGTCGTCAAAATTTGACCAAAATGTACTAGTGTGATGAACATGGTTGATACATGGTATGGTACATGATTGGTAATGGGTATGGTTTTTATGTACATGGATTATGGTTGAGGCATATCGTACAAGTGTCGGTGCATGGTTGATGCACTTGGTGTGGTACAAGTTGTGGTACGGTATAGGTTTATGGTTTGGTACATGCTTTGGTACATGGTTGAGACACATATCTTGTGATGGTATGTTTGCGATCTTGGTACATCCTTGGTAGAGGCATGTGTTAGTGATGTTGGACATATAGTTGAGAGGTTTCCTTGGTATATGATCCATGTGAGAGGATCTGGTTGAGTATCGGTGATAGGGACATGTTGGATACAGTGATAGGTTGACACTGACAGTGACAGGTTACAAGTTGATGCGATAATGGTGGTGATAGTGGAAGTGATTGTGGTAGTGACATTTTGGTCTACACTTATATTTCAGGGCAGTAGGACAGGGAAAAAAAAGGGGGTTGTAGCCTCCTTCTGCTTGGATTCGTAGAATCAAGGAGTTGGAGCTTCCTTCAGGTTGGAGTCTTATAATCAAGGGGTTGTAGCTTGCTTCTAGTCGGAGCGAGAGAATTCAGGGAGTTGTAGATTCCTTTAGGTTGGAGCCTAAGAATCAGGGGGTTGTAGCCTCCTTCTGGTTGGAGCCAGAGAATTCAGAGAATTCTAGCTTCCTTTAGTTTGGAGCCTATAAATAGGGGGTTGTATCCTCCTTCCCATTGCATCTGGAGAATTCAAAAGTTGGTGCTTCCAATGAATGTATTATTTGATATATAAGAAATAATTCCATGGTTTTATCCCATTTGGGTTTCCATGTAAATTCTGGTGTACTATGTACTTGTTGTGATGTTGTTGATGTGACGTTACTTATGCTTATATACTCATGATATATTGATGATACATTGATTATATATTTTTTATTAATTTTAAGTTTATATATTATGGTTAAAAGTGGTAAAAGTTCTCATACTGATTCACCCCCCCCCCCCCCCCACATCGTAGTATTCCAACAGGAAGCAACAAAAATTTGAAGTGTTGATTATAAGACCAATAAAAGAGACATGGGAGCTTCTATTGTTACCAGCTAAATAGGTAGAACCAAATTTATTTAAAAGAAACTATGAAGGTATGAATTTTATGAATTTATGTTGCATTGTTGTTGAAGGGAATTTTGGTTAGAATTCCCTCAGCCAGAATTTATTTTATACAATAACATTATTGTATAATTTGAATGAATTAATGGAAATAAGATACCATGTTGTATGGTAAAGACAGAAGGCCTATTATAATTACAAAATCTATATAGATTTTGAATGCATTCATGTGACATAGTAACATGTCATGATTTATTTTGGTTATGAGTTAATAGCCAAAGCAAGAAAGGGATATGAAACTATTATAGAAATAAATTCTAGTAAAGATAGTCATGCATGAGACCATGACATGGTTGGTTAGGGAAAGGCTATGTGCCACAAAAATATCCATTGAAATTCCTACTTATGAATAATGTTTGGACTACAACATTTTTTCTAACACTAATGAACACCATAGAATTATATCCTTGGTGTAGTGTTTGGGTCGAAAAGGAAGGCACCCAAATAGTTGAGAAGACAATAGGAAGTGTATCGAGAATGTGTCGAGCCATTGGATAGACTTTCCAATTTACCATGGTGAGATACATGAATTAGATAAATGGCATTGTGAAATCAATGCAAGGATGCATTGAATAGA
Organism: Picea engelmannii; assembly: GCA_009831015.1. NCBI lineage: Eukaryota > Viridiplantae > Streptophyta > Pinopsida > Pinales > Pinaceae > Picea > Picea engelmannii. The sequence continues at coordinate 301,616 of ML779475.1, read as the reverse complement.
TATGCATAAATGGTTCCATCGATGAATAATGTGTAAGTGGTAGAGTTTCACTCATGCATGATAGAGTTGTTTACACTTGAATGCATTTGTTGAATGAATTTGGGGTGCATATATGCGTATATGATATTTAATGGGAATGATTTTTCTAACAGATGAAATGTTACAATCATTACTGACACCTAGAGTTGAGAACATTTCAGGGTTGTTAGATATTACAACAAGAGAGATGGAAGTTAAAGTAGTCACATAAGGATGGACTACAGGAAAGCTCTATCAGAGGAACATAGTAAAATTTTGTATGTTGATAACATATATGCAGAGAATTATAATTCCATTCTAATTAAGAAACAAATTGTTAGTTCTTATTGAATTGTTAATTATAAACAATTCTAAGATCACTTTGTACACTTTTAAAATTGTTACAATACAAGTATATGGTATAATATACAAGAAGCATTAATAATTTTTTGGTTGAATGCAAGATGGAAGCATTGTAGGAAAGTCGTATCAAGTATGGTGTTGTAGAAAGACATAATAGATATTGATGAATGTTGTTGGAAGAACCAAGAAAATTATTAGATGGAACGTCATGCTTGGGAAAAAAATTGAATTTCCTTATACAAATAGTTATTATTTTTAAATGATTTTTTTTATAATATTGTCTCATAATGACTATATGTGTGTGATAAAAATGAGATAATATTTATTAAAGTTGTAATGATTGGGAATAATGGCTATTGTTGGGACATTGGATCCTTAAATTGTAGATCCATAGTTGGGGATATGATAATGAGTTAACACCCTCCTTGTGTGTGAAAGACTTGGCAAGATGGATCGTTGAGGGACTGTACAATAGTGAAAGGATGCCTAAGCTAGGAAGGGTGAATGTAGTAAGGAAGAGGTGGCTCAAGAATCCCACAATGAGAAAAATTGTTTCTTGAAACAAATTTATGGAATAGAGAAAATGAATTCCAACCAAAGTATGAAGATATGAATTGGGTGCTTGGAAAAAAATCACCATAAAGACAAAAAGATTCAAATTGAAAAGGCATGGATATTTTTAAATAATATTAGAATGTACATTGTATATAATGCACTAAGGACAATGCACAAATATTGGGGAGGGGAATGTAATACCCCCAGGTTGATCCCTAGTCATAATTGTACATATGTTTTATAGGCTAATGATCTAGGATATTATAAACCATAGTGCCTGTGTGATTATTAGGCCAAAGAGCCTAGATGTTAAAAGGATAGTGAGCCTATTATTTTCAAATGTACTTACATTCAAATATTAATAAAAGTACATCACTATTTTAGACCGACCCAACAAAAGAGTATGGGGGGATAAACTCCACTAGAAAGGAAAAGGGGGGCTAAGAGTCTAGGAAAGGGGATAAGCTAAGGGGACTTAAGCCTAATGGAATATTATATTAATATTCCTTAAAGAAAAAGTATGGATATGAATGTATCCTAAGTTTCAAAAGTGGGGACAAGGGAATCCCTTATGTGCTAAGTGTCATATAGGGCACATGCAGATATATTTTGGGGGATATAGTGTAATTCCCCATCTTGGCTATCATTCATTGAGCATTCTTGCATGATTATTATAGCATTCGTGCCTAGTTGGGATCTCTAGTACTTGGGGAAAACTTGGAAGATGAAGAGGTGGGTTGTCACACTCATGTTTTTGTTGAAGAGGTGGGTTGTCAAGCCCATGTTGTTGTTGAAGAGGTGGGTTTTCAAGCCTATGTTGTTGTCAAAAAGATGAGTTTCAGGCCCATGAGTAGTTTTCTCTAGGTATGAAACTACTAGGAATTGTTCCTTGGTGCATTGGGAAATAGCTACAGGGCTCTAAGACTTCATGTCTAGCATGTTGTTGAAGTCCCGGAAGGGAAGTGGTGAAGTCAAAGGATTGTTGAGTAGAGAAGGGGAACACTTCCTAGGTTGGGACAGGAATATGAGGAATGAGATACTATAGGCTAGTTGCAGCAATTGGGAACCTTCGACTAAGGAATTCTACGGATTATCAAACCTCAGAATGGATTAGGATTCTCTTTTCCCTAGTAGAGTTTATTCCCATCTCGGGGGTGACCCACTACTGAGATTTATGACCAATGTGGTCTATGGATGGGAGGAACATAGAAGGTCTGCATGTAGTTGGTGTTTAATTCGCAAAAAGAGCTCATAATGGCTTAGGTTTACCTTTGGACTAGTAGATTTTATCCCCAGCTCGGGGGTGACCCACTGCTAAGATTTAAGAGCAGTGTCGTCTATGGATGGGAGGAGAATGGAAGGTCTACATGTAGTTGGTTTCTAATTCACAAAATATAAGTTTCTCTATGTGGTTGGGTAAATATTGTGTCATGAATTATGATGTTTTGTTATGGAATCTCTATTGTTAACTATGTTTATGGATTATTCTTTAATGTTTTTATTATTCTGCATAACTTTGTTCATGTGAATAGAATTATTATTAAATTTATCGGTATTAGAGGTCAGCATTTTGATGTGGCATTTACCAGTAGGGATTTGGGGATGTTACAAGTAAGGAGTTCCATTTTCCAACAAATATTTCCAAGGGCCAATGGTCGAGTCGGTCGGTTTAGAGTTGTGTGCAAATCGGCCATTGGGGAGTTTGGTCGATGACCGATGGTCGGGTCAGCGATTTGGGGAAAGTGTCATGCAAAGGATCATAGGAGCAGGAAATGAAAATATTAATACCCATAAAATCCAACGATGGAGCCAAATTTTGGATATGGGTACCTGAAAATGTGTTGGGAGTGAGAAGACACATGTAGCATATAGGGATAAATTGGGTAAAACAACCTAAACTTATATGGGCCATAAATTTCAGCTCGAATCTTATATTTGGGAATATTATTAGTTTTTGGAAAGGTCTTGAGGAGTAAAATAAAATTTTCAACCCGAAATTTTATTTCAGTGATAAAATGTTTCCATAAATTAATAAAGAGATTCCTATAGTAGTAAAAGAGTGGAGAATTGCAACATGTGTATGTTATATATTTTTTCCAAGAAATCAGATTGAGGAATGAGTAAAGTCATTGGAGAGATGTTTTAGAGAGGAATGCATACAAGGAATAATATTTTTTATTTGATGCATTTTTTCCTTCATAAATTGGGATAAAATATTACCTGTAGCATTAATTGACAAAATTTCTATACTATGCATAAATCTAACAAAAATGGTTGCTTGCACATGGTGCAGAATTAGAGGCGAGTTCCAAAGGTGATTTTTGTTTAAGGAAAATTGTAGATACTTATGATAGTGCATATGAATAATCCTAAAGGCACACTTGAAGTACAATATTCTGAATATAAAGAGAGGTCAAGCTTACTAACAGAAGAGCAGAAGAGCACTCTGCAGAGAATGTTGTGTGAAAGGATTCCTAGAAAGAAGTAAAAATTCCACAATGAGGATTGTGGGGGTCTATACTAGATTAATCTCAGGGTCCATTGGATAGGGAAGAAGGTAAATATTCTATGGATTGGATGAAGCATCAAAGAAATGCAAAGGGAAGTGCAGGACTGTAGAGAAGGTGATGCAAGGCTGACAAAGGTCTAAGGAAGAAAAGGGTAATATTTGTATTCAACTACTATAGAGTCGAATAGTTTACAAGGTGAATTTAATAGAGATTCTCACAATAAAGAATGAAACCAATAAGTGAGAAATGGCATTGCATGCATAGGGAGTTAAGAAGAAGTCCATAGCCTTGAAGGTAGAAATATGGTGAAGGATACAAAGATTGTTGCAAGAGAAGGAAAAGGATGTCATAAGATGAGGTGTTACTCATGAAGTGGATGAGTCATGTCTAAGTGAAAGAAGAATTATTTTTTATAAATGATCTAATAAATCTTGTCTAAAAGCACACAAGCAAGAAAGTTTCCTCTATTATCAGAGTGCACAGCAAAAGCAGGGTACAAGTACAAGTGGAGGAGTGTAGAATTTCATTTGGAACAGAGTGGTATTGAGTGGCCAAGTGGTGATTCAAAGTGAATCAGTTAATGAAGTGAAGAGAGGTATGTAAAATTGAGAAAATCCATGGGTGGAAAAGAGTATTAGAAAGATGACATAAAAGAAACATTTCAAAATGTTGAAATTCCAATCAATGATAATGGTGTTTCAAGATTGGTTTGGTCAAGGAAATGGGGAGTGGATAATTATATTGCAGTATTAATATCGATCTGGAATAGTGCATGTTACATCACTTCAGATATTGATAATTATATCCAAAACTTGTTGGGACGGGTTTTCTCTGCATAAACAAAGTAGTTGTGATATGGAAACACTAGTGGATCCATTGGCTAGAGATGTGGAATGGCCAAGTGGGGGATTGGTTAGCAGGTGTAGCATAGGGAACAGTGGTGCACAATTGAGTAGAATAACAATGCATAGGGTAGTAGAGTTCTACAAAATTTCAAGTACAACCATCATCAACAACAAATCTAAATAATTAATTAAATCTAAAATAGATATGCATTGGAGTGCATGATAGAATTGATGTAGGATGCATACAATAAAGATAGAATGCATGTGCATGAAATAGGCATGAAATATAAAATTCTCGGTGCATACTGATGTGCGTTTGTGTATGTGGACATGCCTAAACATGCTAGTGGCATGAGTATATAATAAGAGTAGTTTGCTAATATATATATGAAATAATGACATCATGATATTTAAGTATGACTCATGATGGAATGTGTATCCAGGAAAAATGGTTATAGCATTGATGAAAATGATGTGGTTGCTGATGTAAAATCATTCCATATAAAGACAAATATGATGGTAAGATAATTATAAAAAGTTGGTAAAGGAAGCACACAAGCATCTACAAAATAGCAGGTGATCAAGTAGCGTCAAGTAATGTAATAACATCCATGTAGGTATGCATTTGAGGTTTCTATGAAATATAAATGTTGAAGGGAATTGAGGTAAGGTTTCCCTTAGTCGAATTTGAATATTTGAAATGATGTAAAGGAAGGGACCCTTGAATATGAAAATATTATTTGTTGCTTGAATGAGTTTATAGGAAAATTTAATTGCATATTGTGTTACGATTGGTTATGAGGTCATAAACAAGTTAAGTTAGGAGACATTAATCCTATTGTAACAATGAATTCCATTAGATATGGTCATATGTGAATCCACGTTGGGATTGGATATGGAAAGGTTATAGTTCCATCCAAGTGCATAATGGTTTTCCCCTATATAATCAATGTTTGGACTACAACCTTTTTTCCTACAATGAATAACACTAAGGGATGGTGTTCCTAGTGTTGTGTATGGGTTGAATAAGAAGGTATCCAAAAGATCAAAAGGGTTGTGGGGAAGAGTTTGGATGATGTATTGAAGCATGGTCCAAAACTTCCAACTCACATGGTGGAACACATGACATGAACATATGGTATTCCAGAGTCAAAGCAAGGATGCATTATGGGGATGTGGCCATGATTATTGGCACAACGATTTTATTAATTAGTAAAGTTTGATTACATTATGAAAAGCTTGGTATATTGATAATGCATGTACATTGAATGATGGTTTCATTCTAGATAATATGGTTAATGGTTGAATTCCATTTTTAATATGAATAAAAGTTGGGAGTGATGGTATTTTTAGATGAATATAATTCTGAAAATCACTTCATGGAATGAATGAAAATATTTTTCATGAGATAATAACAACTTATTTGGTTGCAAGACAGTTGAGGAAATTGTAGGTAGAATAGTATTTGTGGTGCAGACCCCTTCTGACCCTCGAGCCGAAGTCTGCTCTGAGGATCATTCAAATTCCCCTTGAGTCGAAGAGGTTCTTTTGATTCCCTGCTGGAATCTCAAATCTCCGATCCATAGGTCCTTCTGTTCTCAACCACGACCTTTGTACACGTCTATGGATTTTTTCCCCGAATAGGAAAATTCGCATTTCGGAACCCTCAGTGTCCCGATATCTTGAGTCCTTGACTCTACGACCTTCCGATCTCCAAAATGCCAATTTGCCGAAAAGGATTTTCTTACATTATCCCCTCTGGCTATGCCCCTAGTCCATGTGACCACTCCTCATAAGACCATAGTCATATTTCTTTCGAGATTTATCAATACGAGATCCCGACCTATGGTCAACGGAACTCTCGAATTCTCGATTTTTTATTTGCCGAAATGGCCTCCTCTCAAAAAATATTCTAAAATCCTAGATTGCTGCCACATGTCCTCCCTCAGATGGACGATCCTCTTCATTTCGTGATTTCTCAACTTCCAACCCCCAGTGACACAAATCCTCTGTCAACTTGAAACCCCGGTAGCCGAAATACCGACGGGTTCCTTGATCTCTGCCACGTGTCCCAACGAATGGACGGATGTGATATTTTCGGGACTTTTCCAGGTGCGAAGTTGAAATGCTCACCTCTATGAGTCTTGGTTCCCGAATCCCCGATGTGGGTGATCTCGCGACACGCGTCCTCCTTCCAACGGACGGTTGTGAATCCTTTCGCTATTTTAGGAATTTCTCCATGGAGTGTCCTGACCTTCATCAACAAGACCTCTGAAATCCCGAAGTCTGAAATCCCAATACTAGTCCTCCTTCGGGACTTTCATCCTCTTCTCTATGCTTAAGTATTAAACCATGTGCAACTTCCTACCGATCCAACGGTTGTCGGGTATTCTGAGCGAGAACCAATGGCTCAGAATCTCTTATGTCATGCGCGCTCCTCCACTGCTCCCTGGATGTGGAAACTTCAATGGTATAGATCTCTTCGATTGATCCGACGACAACTATGCTTCCTCTTGAGCTTCTGTTCTTTCTCCCTGACTTGGAAGAATTCTCCAAGTGCAAAAGGCCTCAACCTTTTCTCCTCTCCTCTGTGAACTCTTCACCTTGAGTCTCGCCTGCGTACATGAAAACGCTCTCCCTCCTGAGCTTTTCTATTACTCAGAGTCATAAGGAAATTGGTCCATTTACCCTTTCTCCTTCAGATGGTGATTATGATGCCCTCCTGGAACTCCTTAGCTCAAGCAACCTATTGCTGAGTCTGTAGGGTGTTCAACAACCCTGTGAAGATCCTTCTCCTTGGACTCTTCTTCTGTGTTAGAACTCAAAGAGTTCTCTTCCTGTGCACTCCTTGCACCTGCTCAATTCCCACTTGGCAGAGATTTACAAAACTCCTCAAAGATTCTATCTTAAACTCTATCTTCCCTACACAGCCTTACCTCCAAGGTATTCAACAACCTTGAGGTCTTCCTCTAAGTTGATGATTTCAGCTACTGTGCCCCCCTGGCATGCCTTTGTCTGAACCTGCAGAATTCAAAAATGCACTCTCTGTGCACGACTATCAGAACTCGCAACATTCTTTCACACCCTCCTGGTGTGAAGCCTAAAAGACCTCTAACCCTGAAATCAAACAACTCCTACAAATGAATTCCTAACATACATCTACAACATATAAAGAACACACATAGACATTCACATAACACAGACAATATGCAGGAAAAATTGCTCTCGTTTATATTAATAAAAATGCCTCTTTACAAAGGTGTTCTGAGAATGAACTTTAACAAGGTCTCGACTCTTCTAAACTCTCTCCACCTACTCTACTACCACTACTCTCATCATACAAATAAGGTCTCTCGATCTTTTACATGAGGGGGCTCTTTGAGCTCTTCCCTCCAATCTACCTACCCTATTCAATTACATTGAATGGGTTGTCTAGTCTAGAATCAGATCTAGATCTCAGCCTTACAAACATTAAAGGCCTCCTTATCTACAGCCTATGCAAAGCATGACCTCATGGCTCAACAACCTACAACATTAATTACATTCAAATTTCAAATTTTGAAATGAGAGCTACGCCTCTCTTCATTGAATGTGTGTGCTAGCTAGCTGGCTGGCTGACGTGGAGAGATGCTCCTGCATCATACTCCTCACCTGCAAAATTCATTAGCTCCTACTCATGAGATTCCCATCTCAGCTATTGAAATCCTCCTGGATCCCAAAAAAATTTCAGGAGTTGTTCATCTGCTCCATTTCCCTGCTGCTACTACTTCTGTTGCACTACTGCTGCTACTACTTCTCTACCCAACTTCTCCTTGTTGGCAGTCTCTACTGACTCTATCATAAGCCTTCTAATATTCTTGATCACTTCATCCAGCTGCTCCAGTGTCTGGCCCTGTTCATGCAATCTCCTCTGCTGAATTTTCTGCAGATGGACAGATCACAATGATCTCCCATGCCATCTCCTTTATCTTCTATGGAACTAAGTGTCCACTCTGCTGCAGACTTCATCTCTACAGTCTCCTCGATGAACTGTTGTTCAGCTTCCTCTTCTACTAGTTCTCCTACTAGCTAAATTCCATCTTCGTCCAGTTGCTCCTCAACCTGGAATTTCTCTTCATCATCTGTTGCATACCTCGGTACTGCAATCTTCGCCAATTCATCTTCCTGGCTGAAGTCTTTGACCAATTCCTTAGAATGCTCCTCTGCTTTCTTTGGATTGTTCAGCCAATCCTCCAACATCTCCAGCTCCATCTCCCATGGAGTGAGTACCACATCTTCCTTCTCTTCTTCTTTGATAGTCACAACTGGCTGGTATTCTTCTGCTATCGCCGCTTCATCGACAACGCAGATTTTTTCCTCATCTTGGTTATCTGGCAGGAATATCTGAATTCCTCCAATCATTAGAAGACTCCTCTGATCTTCATTTTCTGTCAGCTACTCTAGCTGATCCAAACTCTTCTCTGATCTCACCTACTCTATCATCTCCTTGGGATGATTCAAACTCACCTCTGAGTCCATGAGACTCTCAGATAGCCTCATTTATGTTCCCATGCCCACCTGGAAAATTGGGATTTTCCTGCTTCCCTCCTGGCAATCCATGAGAACCCACAGTGACCTCATATCATTTCCCTCCTGGCAGTGTGAAATTTCCTGGCTATCCTCATGACAGTCTGTGAGATCCCACAGCGACCTCAACTCTTTGCCCTCCTAGAAATTGGGAATTTATGGGCTGCCCTCCTGGTAGTCCTTGATATTTTCAATTGATCCCAATTCATCTACAACATCACTGAGATTTCTCCCAGTCTCTGGTTCACATACCTGAACCACTTCCTCAGGTCTGTCGAGGTTTTCAGCATGCCTCAACCATCCTCTTAACAGCCTATGCTGTATTCTAGCCATCAACTCCTTGACTGGCCATTTTTCTTTTGGTTTCCTCATGGGCCATTCATATACCCATCGCGACTTGGCATTTTGTTGCATCTCAAATGCAAGTTCATCCATCCTTGCCCTCATCTTGGCAAGTTCTTTATCCCATTCAGCTTTTCTCATCAACTCTAGGTCTTTCCTTCCAGCACTCGTATAGCATTTTGTATCCATCTTGTGTATCTGTTTTCCCTCCTGGAAAACCTACTGCTGTCACTCTGCACCCTTGAGTGTTTCCAGCCTCTTCCACAGTCATCTTGACTATCTCCTTGATTGTTTCCTACCCGAAAACAACCATCACAGAGTCTCCAACACTCTGTCTTCCTTTTCCTTCTCGCTTCACTTGAAATATATAGATGAAATCCCACTCTGATACCACAAATGGTGTGTATCAGAGTGCTCCTTCGCCTCCAGCTTCCCTTGCCTGAAATATACAAACAAGATTCAAGCTCTGATACCACAAATGGTGCATATCAGAGTTCTCCTTCGCCTCCAACTTCCCTTGCCTGAAATCTACAGACAAGATTCAAGCTCTAATACCACAAATGGTGCATATCAGAGTGCTCCTTCACCTCTAGATTCCCTTGCCTGAAATCTACAGACAACATTCAAGCTCTGATACCACAAATGGTGCATATCAGAGTGCTCCTTCACCTCCATCTTCCCTTGCCTGAAATATACAGACAAGATTCAAGCTCTGATACCAAAAATGGTGCAGACCCCTTCTAACCCTCAGGTCGAAGTCCACTCTCATGATCATTCAAATTCCCCTTGAGTCGAAGAAGCTCTTTTGATTCCCTGCTGGAATCTCAAATTTCCAATCCACAGGTCCTTCTGTTCTCGGCCATGACCTCTGTACAAGTCTATGGCTTTTTTCCCTGAATAGGAAAATTCGTGTTTCGGAACCCTCAGTGTCCTGATCTCTTGAGTCCTTGACTCTATGACCTTCTGATCTACAAAATGCCAATTTGCCGAAAAGGATTTTCTTGCATTAGCCCCTCTGGCTATGTCCTTAGTCCATGTGACCATTACTCATAAGACCACAGTCTTATTTCTTTCAGGATTTATCAATACGAGAGCCTGACCTCTGGTCAACGGAACTCCCGAATTCCCGATTTTTGATTTGCCAAAATGGCCTCCTCTCAAAAAATCTCCTGAAATCCTAGATTTCTACCACGTGTCCTCCCTCATATGGATGGTCCTCATCGTTTCACAATTTCGTGACTTGCAACCCCCAGTGACACAAATCCTCTGTCAAATTGAAACCCCGGTAGCCGAAATACCGATGGGTTCCTTGATCTCCACCACATGTCCCAACGAATGGACGGCTATGATCTTTTCAAGACTTCTCCAGGTGCGAAGTTGAAATGCTCACCTCTGTGAGTCTCGATGCCCGAATCCTAGATGTGGGTGATCTCACGACACGCATCCTCCTTCGAACGAACAGCTGTGAATCCTTTCGCTATTTCGGGACTTTCGTCATGGAGTGTCCTGACCTTCGTCAACAAGACCTCTGAAATCCCGAAGTCCAAAATCCCAATACCACTCCTCCTTCAGGAATTTTTTCCTCTGCTCTACACTTAAGTATTAAACCACGTGAAACTTCCTACTGATCCAATGACTGTCGAGTATTTTGAGCGAGATATAATGGCTCAGAATCTCTTGTGTCCTGCATGCTCCTCCACTGCTCCCTGGACGTGGAAACTTCAATGGTCCAGATCTATTCGACTGATCTAATGGAAGATATGCTTCCTCCTGAGCTTCTGCACTTTCTCCCTGACCTGGAAGAATTCTCTAAGTGCAAAAGGCCTCAACCTTTGGTCCTCTCCTCTGCGAACTCTTCACCTTGAGTCTTGCCTGCGTACATGAAAACACTCTCCCTCCTGAGCTTTCCTATTGCTCAGAGTCATAAGGAACTCGGTCCTTTTACCCTTTCTCCTTCAGATGGTGATTTTGATGCCCTCCTAGCACTCCTTATCTCAAGAAACCTCTTGCTGAGTCTGCAGGGTGTTTAGCAACCCTATGAAGATCCTTCTCCTTGGACTCTTCTTCTGTGTCAGAACTCAAAGAGTTCTCTTCCTGTGCACTCCTTGCACCTGCTCAATGCCCACTTGGTAGAGATTTACAAAACTCCTCAAAGATTATGTCTACAAGTGTGTCTTCCCTACATATATTTACCTCTAAGGTATTCAACAACCTTGAGGTCTTCCTCTGAGTTGATGATTTCAGCTACTGTTCCCTCCTGGCACGCCTTTGTCTGAACTCGCAGAATTCAAAAATGCACTCTTTGTTCACAACTATCAGAACCCACAGTGTTTTGTCACACCCTCCTGGTGTGAAGCCTCAAAGACCTCTAACCTTGAAATAAAACAACTCCTACAAATGCATTCCTAACATACATCTACAACATATAAAGAACATACATAGACATTCACATAACACAGACAATATGCAGGAAAAACAGCTCTCATTTATATTAATAAAAATGCCTCTTTACAAAGGTGTTCTGAGCACAAACTTTAACAAGGTCTCGGCTCTTCTCAACTCTCTCCACCTACTCTGCTACCACTACTCTCATCATACAAAGAAGGCCTCTCGATCTTTTACATGAGGGGGCTCTTTAAGCTCTTCCCTCCAATCTACCTACCCTATTCAATTACATTGAATGGGTTGTCTAGCTCAGAATCGGATCTAGATACCAGCCTTACAAACATTAAAGGCCTCCTTATCTACAGCCTTTGAAAATCATGGCCTCATGGCTCAACAACCTACAACATTAATTACATTCAAAATTCAAATTTTGAAATGAGAGCTACGCCTCTCTTCATTGAATGCGTGCACTGACGTGGGTTGGCTGGCTGGCTGACTTGGAGAGATGCTCCTGCATCAATTTGGTATGGAATTGATGTAAGTCATAAGGAGGATTAGTGATATCTACAGTTGCAAGAGCTAAGAATAATGAGCAAAAATATCATACATGGGAATATTCGTCTTTATGTATAAACATATTTGAGAAATTAATAATTGGAAATTTTTATGATGTGCTAACAATTTGTTTGGTTGCATGAAAAATTGAGGAGATTGTAGGGAAAATGGTCTTGGATATGGAAAATATGTAAGATCGTAAGGAATATTTATATCTATTGTTGCGGGAGACAAACAATTATGAGCAGAAAACGCATATTTGGGAAATTATACTTTCTTGAATAAAACATATTTGAAATTTTGTACTGAAAATTGTATCATGATTGTTTGCACTCTTTTCGTCAATGTGTGAGCAAAAAGTGAGTGCTTACATGCCTAGTTGGGCTCTTCTAGTCATGACAGCTGTATGGTAAAAGGTTAGAAAGAAAACAACTAAACTATTAACAAGAATTAAACAAAAACTAAAT
>ML779475.1:276958-288960 GCA_009831015.1 Picea engelmannii | reverse complement strand
ATTATGCAACCTCTTTTGAATGTGAAAAGGGGCTCTTTAGGGCACAATTAGGTCTTTGACCAGCCTCCCCACGCAGATTGAGCTCGGATTTGATGTCAAATCGAATTGGGAGTCGATCCATTAGTGGTTGGGAGGCCGACCAGCTTCATAAATGCGTCGTTTGGCAGGCGCGCGGGTTTTTCACCCCACAGCCACGCATATGCGCTCCAGATACGAAGATATTGCGCGCACACGCGCGCGCCCAGTGGGTGCATAGTGCTTTTTAATTTTTTGACCATTTTGCATAGTTTTGACCATTTTGCTGTGCTGTGGAATTAATCCTTGTGCCATGAACGACTGTTTTTCTGTGCTGATGATGCGTAGTTCTTGTCGTCCTGTGCGGACGAAATTTTAGTGATAACAATGATGTCAAATATTAACTGTATGCATATGATGTACATGGGATGATTTCCATAGGTTACAGATTGCTAGTGGAAGTATAGTAGCAAGTTGGAATTTGGTTGTGTAAGAACACCTTGGAAAATCATGGATCACCTAAGAAATTGTGTAACAGTGAAAGGGATGCCTAATCCTAGAGGGTGGGTACATCGTGAATAACCAGGTTGTCAAGCATGAATATTGAACTCATGTGTGGGATTTTCACTATGGAATAACCAGGTTAGCATGCATGAAGAGTGAACTCATGTGAAAAAAAATTGGGGCCACTATCCCCGAACCCCCACGTAGGGGGTTGTTCCCCCCTCTTACCCCCTGCACACCCAGCACAATGTAGACATTAATTCTATTCATGTAAATAATATAACACATATCCAAGGTTCTCCCATTTTTTTTTTCTTTGCATACAGAGGGTTATAGGTCCATAGTCAACAATCCAGGGAAACAATTCCCATATATCCTCTACACCAAGATAACTTCTCAGTGCTCATAGATTTTGTTAATGAATCTAAAACATTATTCAAAGTGTCCACCTTCATCAATAACACCTTATTTTCTTCAACAATGTCTCTCACAAAGTGATATTGAACATCAATATGCTTTATCTTTGAATGATAAGTCAGGTTCTTGGCCAGAAAAATTGCACTATGACTTTCACAATCTATCCTTACAACTTGTTGTATCAAAATAATACATGAACAAAATATTTGTAACCATACTACTTAATTTCTTGTTGCAACACGCCCAACCCATAATTACCCTTTCTAGGGATGGGGCATCAAATTTTTGTGTTTCCTTGGTTCATTTTATGTCCCTTACTAAGAAAAACCATATTATTATGCTCCTATGAATTGTATATCTCCCATTACATGCTTAAACTAGCTAGAGAGGTCCTCCTTGTGACCTCGGGCTAAAAACCGGGGGCTAAGAGTCTCCTTAGTGAAGGTTTCAGTACTTCAAAACTCCAAGACTTTGGAAGTTCCAACAATGTTGTCAAATTTCCCTGATCATCGAACAACGGAGGAAATCAATGCCATGTCCTCCACTGAGATCCTATAGTAAAAAGGGGCTTCGACGTTCAGCACAAAACACTCATTTTTCCCAATCCTTTAAGTCCAAAATATCGCCACATGGCCTTAGCCATTCAATGATCGACGTTCATCATTTAGCGTTGAATGTCCTATGTTTTGGCATTTCAACAATCGATGGTCTTCATTCTACGTTTTTGGGTTTCAGTGATCGACGTTTGTCGTTGGGATTTCGATGTTTGGTGATCAACTATCTGCATTATATCCTCCTCAGCTATGCTACGTTCAATCTTCTAAACTCCCGAAATCATCCAGACTCCTGGAGTTTTGGACATGTCACCAGCCACGATGGCCAAGCAGAAATGAACTAGAAGTTGAAACGTGGCGAGTGTCAAAGGGTGACGCATGTCCTCATTAGGGGTTGTACATTTCGTTCTTTAATAGTCATAAAGGGTCCATGAATCAACGAAATATGGGTGACATGTGGCACCTTGGTTGCGGTTCCACATCACTCGTGATGACGTGAGTGAGCCATGTCAACCCCCATCATATTTTTGGGATGTATCCACATGTATCCTCATTAATTTGTAGCTCCAGGCTTCAGAGCTCACTGAATCCTCTCAATGCAAATCCCCCGAAGAGCCAAGTCTCTGAACTCTTAGATACGGCACCACATGTCCTCTTTCTACCAACAACCAAGATTTATTTTGGCGTTCGTGACTTTGACAGTTTCATACTTCATAGACTCTTGGTCAGGTTCCTCCAGAGTATGAAGTCTCTAGACTATGGGATCACTTTCCACGTACCCACTCATCCAACGGTCCTAGCTCAATGGAAAACACTTGACAAGGGATGAGTAGGGCCCACGTGTCACTTCGTGACACATTCCCGGTTATTTAGGTAGTCAAGGTTGGGTCCCTTAGATCGACAGTTGGGAGGGATTCTGAAGGATTCGAAGATCAATGATCCACGTCACTTCGATAATTCGACATTTGGGTGTTCGACATGTATCTTCTGGAATTCCTTCCAGACCATGTTGGATCTATCATCACATGTGTTAGAATATAATGGATGTTCTCATTTTAACATTGGCAATATATGTATTGTCACCCAACCATAGGCTGAAGCCACCCTCCGAGCACCTTAACCTTGACAAAGAATCACTTTGGAAGAAAACCCTAGGCTCGATAGCTAAACAAAGGGTAGCACACCTTTCCCCAAGGATAAGGCACCAACAAGATCTAATTAGATAGTCTAATCCCTAACCAAGAGATAGTCCAAGCCAAACATGATCTGCTAGCTGCAGTAGCTGCAATGGAAACTCTCCTCAAACATGTGCACAAGACTGGCCACTGCAATGCACAAAATTTTTTGCTCTGCAATTCTAAGACTGCCTGCCAGAATGAGAACTAGTCTCCTGTATTTATACTACTTCTGGCTAACTTCCTAGGCCAACTTCTCATTCTGGGTATCTGTCTATTCAGTATATATTATTATTTCTGGATGACTTCTTCTCTTGGAGGCTAATAACCTAATATAAATTATCTTCTTGAGCCGACAAGTCTTCTAGGGTTATTAACCAACTCATTAGGGTTTCTTCTTGCTTCCCGGAGTATTATATCCTCGTCAGGTTTACATGTGGAGGTAAATACCTCTCATAGATACCATAATATCAACACTCCCTCCTATATAGGGAGGTATTATAGGTAATGGTCTTGAGCACAAAAACATACCATTCACCCGGTAGCATCAACATAGTTGTATAGACTAGATCATGACTAGATCATGAGCACCATCATCATCATCATCAGTGTCATCAACTGCATCATCTCTCGAAACCATACTCTATCTGAGTAATCAAACATGATGCTCACTACACAGAGTGATACAAGAGCCATTCTTCTAATCTAGAAGAGTAAATGCTCTGAACCATTTTCCATATGGGAAATCTTTGTCCTTTGATTATCCATATAACCGATAATCATTTCCAATACTATCGATAGTATTCAAGGAAATTGAAACAAAATAGAACAAAAATGTGTCTATCCATAGTAGTACATAACTACAATCCAGTGGTACACTACCACACCAAGTAACACACAACTACTTGATCAACAATGTATAGTCACGAACAGTGGAACACATCCACCATAGTAGTATACATCTACTGTCATGCAGTCTTCATAACAATCATCTGATATCAACCTGCACAAAAATAATGTTATGATATAAACTGAATCATCTGGGCCAATATTTCACTCACATCTGTGAGATCTGAAAGAATATCTTCCCTCGGAGTAGAACAATAAGATATATGGACTATTCTTCTCAAGAAAGGAAGAATAACTGTCCTATTTTATGAACCTGGACCATTCCCCACCCTAGGCCATTCTTCCTACACTAATCAAAGTGAACCCTGAAGAGAATGTATAAACCCTAAGGAATGCTTGTCCCTAATTTCTGAGCCTGGACCATTCCCCTCCCTGGGCCATTCTTCATACACTAATCAAAGTGTACCCTGGAGATAATGTATAAACCCTAAGGAATGATTGTCCGGACCATTTCCTCTGTTAATCACAAGAGGAAAATACTGTCCTATACCAACCTCCAAAACAGACCATTCCTCATGTTAACCACAATGAGAAATCGTTGTCCGGCAAGGCGGGCCAGTCTTCTTGAGTAACCCTCAAGAAGAGAGACTACCCTAGACCACTCCCCATGTTAACCATAATGGGAAGTCCCTATCTATGATACATCAGCAATCTGGACCATTTCCCATGTTAACCACAATGAGAAATCGTTGTCCGTCAGAAATATCAATCCACTTTCCGAATTGGAAAGGAAGCTGCTCATCTTGGACCATTTTTTGAACTGAAAAATGACTGCCCATAAATCAATACATATCAGTGATCCCTCCCAACCTGGGAGCCATATCTTCCTTTTTCAATAAGGAAGTTGTCTCCACGAGCTCCATCTTGAGTACGCAAACTCTTTTATCTTGGACAAAAGCTTTACCAAGATGTATGTTTATCTGCTCATCTATGGAGATATGTATTGGAGAACCTCTCTCTCCTTTCTGAACTTCATCATGAATAATGTAATTCTTGATTTCAAATGTACTTTGTTCTATATCACTAGTCTTCTTTGAAGGCTTCATGTAGCTCTGATCAATAAAATATATCATTTTTGGAAAACTAGAACATATCCATGTGGCACTTATTTTGTCATTATGAGATTTGATCTTCTGAGTAATCATCTTGATACAATATCTTGTTATAGGAAATATTCACCACGCTTCTGCTATGCACTGGAGGTTCTCCACCAAGTTATTTTCTTCCATCTGCATACAAGGGTCTCTTTCCGATATGACTCAAAGTCTTGAGATTGCTCTTCATATGCTCTTTTCTCAATTGCTCTGGAGAACATTCTTTGCATTTATTTGATGTAGAACTCCAACTCATGGATATTGACTCATGTAAAGATATGTTTGGTTTATCAAAACGAGTAATAATTATAGTCTTCTCCCTCCATCTGGGAGAACCTCTAGTTCTGGATCTTGCAATGCTTTCATTCATAAGTCTTCCATACACTGTTCTTCATCACAATTTTTAGTTCCTCTACTTGATTTCTTTTAGTGAGTTCATGTCAGGCTGGTAATCTTGTGATATAATGACTGGTTGTTCTATCTTCTCTTGCTTCTTGGAATCTTCATGTTCTTCCTCATGTATTTCCTTTAGCTCTTGGGTCCATGGAGTTTCTTATAGATTCCATGCCCTAAATATTTCACTTCTTTTATTTATCATAGGATCACGGATATGGATGGACACCCAGGGATACTTTAAGGCTTATCTTCGAAGAGGTCTTCTTCTACGGTTGAACTGAACACATACTGTCTTTCATGGCTACTACCATACTTCATCATTTTTAATGGATCATAGGATTATCTCCCTCTTAATCCTTTCTTCATGTATGAGTTCATATAATCGACTCCCTTCGTCTAACAGAGTCCATGCTTTTGTCTGCATCCTTATTGTCTTCTACAATATATAATTGGCTCTCTCTGTCTAACATAGTCCATGCTTCTATCTTATTGTCTTCTACAAAACATTATAAGTCTTTATCTAACTTCTTTCTGTCTTTGCTTCTTCTAAGTCTCTTCATGATTGATTCAACGTATTTCATCCTTTCATGTGTATTATCTAATGATATCAATCCTTATCTTGTTGTTCTTCCATAGGTATAGTTCTTCTTGGAATACATTATCTTCCAGGAGATAGATATACAAGATATGTACAGAGACAATGCAAACAAGATATGTACAAGAAATAAGAAGAGTATTGTTACCTTCAGAAGAAGAAGTCTCTTTCATCCTGTTTAATATTCTTTGTAGGTTCCTTTTCTTCGGAAACTGATGCGTTTGTAGGTAGTTAGACTGAATGAAAGAGGTGTGGGCCCATAACTTGTTAGAATATAATGGATGTTCTCATTTTACCATTGACAATATCTCTATTGTCACCCAACCATAGGCCAAATCCACCCTCCAAGCACCTTATCCTTGACAAATAATCACTCTGGAAGCAAACCCTATGCTAGATAGCCAAACAAAGGGTAGCATACCTTTCCCCAAGGATAGCACACCAACAAGAGTTGATCAAATAATCCAATCCCTAACCAAGAGATAGTCCAAGCCAAACGTGATCTGCTAGCTACAGCAACTGCAATGGAAACTCTCCTCAAACCTGCACACAAGACTGGGCACTGCAGTGTGCACAATTTTCTTCTATGCAATTCTGAGACTGCCAGCCAGAATGAGAACTAGCCTCCTGTATTTATACTAATCCTGGCTAACTACCTGGGCCGAATTCTCATTCTGGGTATCTGTCTGTTCAGTATATATTATTATTTCTGGCCAACTTCTTCTCTTGGAGGCTAATAACCTAATATAAATGATCTTCTTGAGCCAACAAGTCTTCTAGATTTATTAGCCAACTCATTAGGGTTTCTTCTTGCTTCCCAGAGTATTCTATCCTCATTAGGTTTACACGTGGAGGTAAATACCTCCCACAACTACCATAATATCAACAACATATACCTAGCATCTACAGTCAGGATTTACTCTAGCTTGCAAAGCTTCAGGGAAAACATGTGCATCTCTAAATCATCGAATACCTGGACTCCCGGATAATCATTGATATGTGGAAGCATGTCCCTCCATTATCAATGGTCTAGATTAACTCTGCGACTCTAGCATTTGGGATTTTCAGCGCTAGACCACTCTTATTCCCCTGAAGTAGAACTTCGTCGAAGAACTTAACACCTCCCTTCCTACGTCTGATCTAACGACCGAGAGATATCTACATTAGATCCCTATATCGATGAACCTTGTCGATTCGCGACTTTGACCTTAACCTATTTTCGAGGAGTGTGGAGTCACAAGTCCCGAAATCGAAAGAGATAGCTCCTTTCAGACTAGAGCAGGGTTCCTAGGCCTCGGTCACATGGGTTCTTTGGGAAATATTGTGGACTAAGAACTAATATTATGAGTATCAAATGGGTTAAGGACATGGGCATGAGCCCTTGATTAGATGGGTGGATAGTCTGAAGGGAAAAACACCCTTCTCGCACAAATATGAACTTGACATTCCCGCTAAGGTGAATTCAAAGGATCGCAGGACTTATATGTTTCAACCAATCCTACCCCAAATCTTCTGCAGATTCACATCCCATGACTCTCTAACAGCTAAACTGAGATAACTCAAAGATCATATAAATATAATAGTTGACAGAAGCCAAAGAGAATTTCTAATAACTTTTCAAATACTAAAGGAATTAACCATAAAGACGGGCATTCATCATCACATCCAATATATATATATATATATATATATATATATATATATATATATATAATGATAATACTTATCTATTTGAGATTATATCCAACAAACTAATTGTGGGTTTTCTCCTTTCCACCCAACCATAGGCTTAGAGGAATTCATTCTTAGCACTCTGGCCACTCCCATGCCAAAACATGATATCACTAGGGAACTATGTCATTTCTCAAAAACCTTCCCTTTGTAACAACATCCCTACGAGGTTTATCACATGCTTCACCAACATCAGGCTCACAGCCTTCCTCTTTTTTTCTACATATGTAGATCGCACGTTCCCCTCTATGCATGTGTTCTTGTTTGGTGTCTCTCTTATTCTCTGCAGAGCCTTGTGCGTGCTTTCTTCCCACTAACTATATGTCTTCTCTCATCTCTATTTTTCTATATATGCTTCCCCAAGATGGGTCTCTACCTATCTTGTTCCTTCAATCAAAAGGAAACTTGGGTCAACCTGGTATGCTAGACCCTATGGTACTTCAAGATGAAATTCTTCAGTCAGACCATGCTTCCAATCATGGGGGTGGTTGAGAGTTCAACCACTATTCCTCCCTTCATTAACTGATTCCTCTTCTTGGGATACGAAAGGGGGTTTATCATTCCCAACAAGGGGAAATTCAGGGTCACTTGACATAATGAACCCTCTCTTATAGTTTTCCCATTCTTTCCTCTAGTGATATCATGGCTAGTACTTCAAGGCTTCACCCCCATATTCATTTCTTGAAAATTCAAACAGTAATACATTTACATTGTTCCCATGCCATAACATGGTGATCATAATTAATGATTAATTACAAGATGGGGGAAACATGGGTATTATAATACCCCCACTTAAAAAGGAACATCGTCCTCGGTGTTCTTTCTCAGTAACATCAGTCATGCCTTTCCCAATCAACTACCTCAAAACTCTTGACCCTCTTTCTGGGTCAGGTCCTTTCAAACTCTTGGTCTTTGTCACTTGTCTTCAATAATATTGAACAACAAGCATATTAATCACAGCTTTCATGTGAAACCTTTTACTATTGCATAAAATTCAAGAAAAAATCATAACTTAGCACCATACTCATCTGTGTAGTTCATGGATTCGTATCCACATGGATGTCTTGTTTTTCTTGTCTCACTGTTTTTCCATGGAAATACCCATTGTGCGCATGATCCCAATCAATAGCTTATAAGAATTATCAAGTCTCCTCTTCCTTGCAATCACTCACCTTCCAGGCCTAGGCTTAGTCATCCCCTTCTCTATTATACAGTTCCTTGGGAAATCCATATTTCCTTTCCAAGGCTTTCTTGTACAAGAAGAATTTCAGAGATTTGGTTGAGCCTTACAGTGGAGGCATCCTTCAGACTTGCTATTTTGAAGTATCCCTTCAACTTGTGTTTCCAAAACACAACATGTTCTAGGGAGATCATGGATTACCATAGGGTCCTCATGTCTCAAAAGTAGCATATTTCACGCTTTTTGGCTTGACAACCTTCATTTTTCCTCCCTATATATATAGTTTTCATCTCATCTGTATCACAGGTATAAAAAATTATGAGAAATTATCATCAATTTCAAATTCAAAATTTTCTTGCAAATATGTTACCCATAGTTTTCCACATTCCCCATTTATTTTTAGATCTATTCTTCAAAGGAAACATATTCACAAGTATAAGGATTTCCTTCCCATAGAAGTTTAGCTCAACATGCAATTGGTATTCCTTATGGTCTTACAATAGTTCCATATCCAAGACCCTTTTTCCTCCTGCAAATTCACATTCCTCAACCAAACAACTTGTTAGTTTTCATTCACATTATATTTTCAAACGATCCATAATAACAGTCTAAGTCATTTTCATCTATTCAAGGGTAGAAGGGAAAAGGGAAATATTATTATTTATGTGAGCATCCTTTCAACATACTAAAGTTTCCAAATACAATTCAAATATTAAATGACTTTAATCAATGTGTCAATATTCATGGCCACATTCATACCCAATGCACCCTTGCATTGATTTTCAAGATGCCACACTTGGTGACAAGCACTCTACTATGGTGTGTTATATTTTAACCAACCTCTTCACCATATGGCTTATTCCTTCTCATTCACTCTTACAGTAGGACTATGCTTCCTACTATAGGCTGATCATGATCCCAAATCAGTGCACATGAAACTAAAAGTTTATTTTGAATGCACCCAAGCATTATTACCTCATTAGTAACTAGGGTGTCAACACTCATGGCCACCCAATTTTCTCTTTTCTTTAACTCTTATATAATGTAAGTAAAATATTGGAAGGCCCACCTTCCTTAATGGGAAATTTGTTGTCTTCCCTTTATGCAAACCTGCACTTCCTCGAATCAATTCCATGCAATGTGATAACTATGAGCATATTTATTCCCCAATATCCCCAGATTGGTCATTGTACCCATGGTACTCTTTACTCGTGCATTTTCTTGCAAGGATTTTAACACATCCTTGACTGGCATAGACTTCCTCTCTTTATTGTTCAGATTCTTCCTTCCTGAATTTTACGCTGCTTGGGTAGCAATGGCATACAACAACCACTCAAAATTATTTTTATATCATTAGGATAATGAAATATTTTCGGAAGGGATTCCTACCAATTCCCTTCATACCTCATGCCACATAAGTATGACCATTCTTCTATCTCCTCTGGCTGCTAGCACCCTCTTGGATATTACCTCATCAATGGTGCTTTGTGGGGACTTTTAAAGTCCCTTCCATAATATTTTAACAACAACCTCCTCATAGTTATCCTTTCCTTGAGGTTGTCCACCATTGGAAACTGTCTTTATCAACAACTCTGATTCTTCTCTACCCATGTCATCCATCATGAATATATATTAGTTGTTAGGTAAAATAAAAATTCATGCATCATAGCATTTTAGTCAATAAAACATTTTCAAATATGTCCTAGTATATATTTATGCCCTTATTACATTATTCTTAATGTTTTCCCGAGTTCAACACAAAAATTCTCAATTGTTTCTATAGTCATACAACCATCATATCTATGGTGTCAAACATTTACCTTTCATCAACACCTAGTTTCTTGTCCTAGAGAAAACATAATATACAACAAAAAAGGGGTTAAGAGCTCTTCCCTTTTCCAAATCCTTCTACACAGCCTCATACTTTCAATCCAATTGGGCTATTTTCCAAGGCCTTACTACCTGTGTTTAATATGGCTTCAACCAATCCTACTCATTCAAGCTTACTGGCTTACTTATTCTCCTTGATCCAGGTGTACTTGTTCTTCATATTTTCTCATCTAAGACCTACAATTTTGTTAAACAATCCAGAGTTCTTAGGATGAGAAAAGTGTTCCATGTTTTCTCCTTCTTTGCTTATGCAATCTAATTCTTATTTTGATCTTACTACTCTTTTCCTTGAGCATCCTCTGTTAGGATCACTCTAACTCTTATGATACATCAACAAGATTTAATAGCAAACCTTTTTTTCATAAAGAGACGTGATCTTGTGCAGGCTGCACATTACCATTCGGTTATCAGAATGGTCTACACTCGTGGGTTATTTTCCCACTCATATATTTTTCTTTAGAATGTAATCCAGGATTCTTATATAAAAAGGCTTGTATCCCACTGCTCAATTCTCGGCATTCATTAAGGAGGTGACTTCGTTCTCCTGAAAGAGTCTTCACACAACTCTTCCACAGGGAACTCCTTCAGCATGCAACTTCCTTATTGCATATCCTTCTCTATCTGTGATGGCCTCAACCTTGAGTTAGCTTCGTTTGTTTACGAAATGTTCCATAAGGAATATAAACATGCATCTTTTTTATGCATCCATATTATTTGTCCACACATATTCCTTGTTTTTCTAACTTACATCCATGATTCACTTAACCACATTCATAATCATAAATAAGTAAACTTATGATTGTTTACAATTGTTCTCATGCAGTCCTTGTAAATGTGTTGAACCTGCACAAAATAGATCTAGCTATAAAATACCACACACATTTGCAGAGAGAAATTGAGAAAGAAGAAGCAAGATATAAAGAATGGAAGAATTCCCATTAACCGTTATGAATAATGAATAATTTACACGTCATGTAATTTTTATAACTCAACCAATGCGCACTGAAGGTGAATCCAATGCGCCATAATGGTGGTCTAGAGTGATCTAGACACACACCAGCAGTTACAAGAGTGAACTTCCACCTAACTGAGTTAACTAGTCTACCAGTCTTCAGTTAACTAACTGAAACATAGTGAAGTGAGGAGGAGATCAGGGAATCATGGGTAATGCGCTATTCTGGTGATGATCCCAAGGAAAATATGCATTAGTTGGTGATGATCCTAATGTTGCATGGTGAAAAAACCAATGCAACATCTAGACTCCACTCAACTAGTCAAACTGAAGTGAAAACTGAAGAGAATAGTCTCCTATAGGAATTTTCTCCCTAAAATTTAGGATATTGGATAAATATAGGAAAAACCTTTGGAAAAATAAATCCTAGGTGTGCGTGAAGTAACTCCAACACCCCCCCTGAACATCACTATGGTGAAAATAAAGAATGGGTCCCAGAAAAGAGGCCATGTTAGGTACCCAAATACAAAATATACACTGAAATAAAGTGATGAAAGAGGGAAAACCTCATGGGAACCCCCCCCCCCCCC
>ML779475.1:181886-276939 GCA_009831015.1 Picea engelmannii | reverse complement strand
AAAATAATAACTGACATTTTCTAGGAAAATGTGTCCTTCACTCCTAGATGACTTCGCAGAGAATGGAACTTCTACTCGATGAAGGTCATGGTGAAGATGTGTGTCATTTGTTCTATTGAAGGACAAAATTGTAGGTCGATGATCCCCTCGTGTATTAATTCCTGAATGTAGTGCATGTGTATCTTGATATTATTCATCCACTACCTCTGAACTGGATATCTGCAGAACTTCAGAGAGCTCTGTTTGTCACACCAGATGACGATCGGTCGATGAAACTAAATGAAAAAATCAGTGAGAAAATGTTGTAGCCACATAGCCTGAATGGGTATGTTAACTACCCCTCTATACTCTTCCTTGGCTGAAGATAGAGCAATAGCAGCATGATTCTTGCTCGACCAATAGATAGGCCTGGAACCAAGACTGAGTGAGTAACCAGATGTGGATTTGTGATCAGTGTTATCACCAGCCCAGTCAGAATTATTGAACTCAATGAGATCCAGTGTAGATTCTATTGCATAATGAATCCCAAAGGTGATGGTTCCCTATATGTATCAAAGGATATGATTTGCATCCTTCCAATGTAGCTCATGCGGCTCCTGCATGAACCTAGAAAATGCACTAACTGCATAAGAGAGGTTTGGTATTGAGTGTGTGAGATACAACAAGCTCCCCACTAGTTGTCTCTATAGTGTGTTTTCAACCAGTGGAGTGTCCCCGCCATCTTCAATTTTGACTCCTGCTAGGAAAAGGAGTTGGAGAAGACTTGTAGTATGTCATGTGAAATATCTCAAGGATATCTCATGCATACTTGGCCTGAGACAGTTTGATTCCTGATGCATCCTGAATCATCTCGAGTCCAAGGAATAAGTGTAGAGGAACCATGTCCATCATCAAGAACCTTTCATGTAGAATCCTATGGACTGCATCAATCACTGAAGTCGAGCAACTGGCGATCATCAAATCATCAACATACATAACTAAGAGTAGAAGTGACTCATCCATCCTGAGCATGTAGACATTCGGATTTGTTTTACAATGTACAAATTTCTATGACAGCAGGTAGGAGTCCATCTTGGCATACCATTCCCTCAGATCCTACTTGAGGCCATAAAGAGATTTATTTAGTTGACAGACCAAAGAGGAATCCTACATAGATCCCTAGGATTGCTCCATATATATCTCCTCAGAGATATCACCATGAAGAAATTTATTCTTCATGTCCATCTGATGGACTTCCAATCCCTTGGTTTTTGTAATGGCAAGTACCAAATATATGGAATACATATTCACTACTGGACTGAAGGTCTCATCATAGTCAATGCCATGCACTTGCTGAAATCCTTTGGTAACAAGCATGGCTTTGTATATGATAATATATCCATATATTGTGGTCTTGGTCCTGTAGACCCATCTGCACCTCACAAGTTTCCTTCCAGAAGGAAGAAAAACAAGATCCCAAGTTTGGTTCTTGAGGAGGGAGTTGTACTCCTCCTGCATGGCGGATTCCCAAAAGGGATTTCTAGCAGCCTCACCATAAGAATGTGGATGTGAATATTGAACCAAGAAAATATGCCTGGAGGGAAATGGTTCAGTTCCAGTGAGTGCAATAGGAGGCTCCTCAAAATCAGATCGAGTCCTCCTAGTATCGGCTGGATCACCAACAAGATCTCCTACATCCTGAAGAGTAGTCTGGGCCCACTTGGGCCTCTGCTCTGGCTCTACATTTGCATCTGGATGCATTGACTCTGCATCTGAATGTACTGACTCTATATCTAGATCACATAAATCCTCTAAATCATAACTTTCGTCTAAATAAGAGTTGGCATGTGCATGCTCATAATATTGGATAGGTGGAAGAATGAAGGTGTCTGCATGCGGCTTCTAAGGTACATGCAAGATACTTTCCTTGAATTGGATACTTCAATCAATGATGAGTCGGTCTGAGGAAAGATCAATAAGTATGTATCCCTTCACACTGTCAAGGTATGCAACAAGATACACTTTGTACTCTGTGTATCAAGTGCCTTCCTCTTTTCAGATGGAATCTAGGCCCATGCACGTGAACTGAAAATATGAAAGTGGGTCTCATCCTTGAAATATATATGGGGATATTTTTTTTGATGTAGGTTGCACAATTAAGTGCTTCGGCCCATAGTCTCTGTGGAAGTGACTTTTCATGTAGCATTCAAGATGCCATCTCTTTTAGAGATCTATTTTTTTGCTCAACAACTCCATTTTTCTGTAGAGTATAGGGAACTGTGTGTTTCAACTAAATTCCTGCTTCATGAAAAATATTATATATCTCATGATTTTCATACTCTCCCCCATTATCATTTCAGAGGACTTTTATTTTCTTTCCTAACTGTGTCTCAACTAGGGCTTTGAAATCTTTGAGGTGTTGAAAGACCTTTGATTTTTTCTTGAGAAATTAAATCCATGTGAAACATGAGAATTCATCAACAAACCTCACTTTTTTTATTGATGTATGTGGAAAAGGGCCCATGAGGTCACTATGGATCAGATCTAAAGGAGAGGAATATCTTTGAGTCTTTCCTTTGTCAAATTTCTCTTGAGGGTGTTTTCCAAGAACACATCCCTCACGGATTCCTTTGGATAAATGGATGTCTGGTAGAGCATCAACCAATATTTGCTTGCTGATTTGTTGAATATATATGAAATTCAAATGCTCGAACCTTTTGTGCCATATCCTACTACTTTCATCAACATGGGTAAGCAGTAAAGCATAATTTGGTTCAATAAATTCAGAAAATGTATACAATGTAGATTGATGATTTACCTCACCGGTAGAAACCCTAGAATTGGTTTTCATTTCATAGATGTCCACTACATTAGGTGTGAATATGAATTTATTTCTGGTGCCATAATTTTTCATATGATACATGGAGAGAAGATTGATGGAAATTTTGGGAATGTGCAACACATTCTCGAAGCTTTCGTTGGTGAGTTCAATCTTTCCTTTGTCAGTTACCTCGAATGGAGAGTTGTCCCACATTAGAATAGGAGCAAATTTGGATGCATCCAATGAAGAATATACTACTTTTGTGGAATCCATGTGATGTGATGCTCCTGAATCTACGATCCAAGCATCAGGAGAGGAGTTGATGGAAATCAAAGCATGGCTAGAATTTTCTTTCTTGGGATTTAGATGTTCTAGATTCTTCTTCTTGGAACCCTCGGGAATGTGATATCCAAGGTTATTTTGCTGAAGTATTTGAGTCATCAGATATAATGTTTTTTGCATTCATGGGGATTATGGATGGAATCATTTATGGAAGTATGTGCATTTCTCCCCTTTTCTTCCCTTTACACCTTTGGATCTGGAGGCATCGGTGAATGGTTTTGAGTACCTTTCCTTATTCATATTTGCATGAGATTTCATTTTGTCTTTATCTTTAGATTTGTGATATTGATGGTTTTCATATTGCACAGTAAGTGCATGCGCCTTTGGGCCTTTGATTTTTCCCATGTTGATGAGCTTGGTTTTCTCTTGTGTCAGGGATTTGATAAATTCCTCAAGAGAAGGAATCTTCTAGGTGGCTATAGAGGTGAATTTGACTGAATGGAATGTGGATACGAACACAAAGAATTCAAGACCATGTTTGGAGAGAATTTTTGAGAAGAATTTGTTTCTCCTCCTTATATTTATCAACCCCACTAGCTTTGAGTTATGAAAATAAATCCTTGTATTTTGTAAATAAATATTGGAGATTGTCGAAGATTTTTGGATCCAATGTGAGCGATTCCACCTCGAGCATGTGAACCCTCATCTCATACTATTTTCCAAATATCCCTTCCATGGTAGTCCAGGATTCATGGGGGGATTTATAGGAAGATATTTGAAAGAGGAGATCGGGAGAAATGAAACCACAAATTGTTATGAATGCTTCATCCATTCGATTTAGATACTTGAATTTTTCTATGGATTATGTTAGTTATGTATCTATATCCATGGTTAAACTGTAAAATCCTATGCATTATCATCTTGTCCTTCCATGCAAAGAAGTTATAAGGTGTAGGAATGAATTCTTTTGGAAATTCCATTTTTCCATTGTCTTCAATCTTTGGTACCTGCAAAAAATAATTTGGTGTAGATTTTCTTAGCAGTCTGTAGACTATGATACCATGTAAATGTGTTGAACCTACAAAAAATAGATCTATATATAAAATACTAGACACATTTGCAGAGAGAAATTGAGAAAGAATAAGAAAGAGAGAAAGAATGGAAGAATTCTCATCAGCTGTTGTGAATAATGAATAGTTTACACATGATATACTCTGTATAAATCAACTAATGTGAACTAGAGGTGAAGTCAATGTGCCATAATGGTGTTCTTGAGTGATATGTACACACAACAACAATTACAGGAGTGAACCGCCACCTAGTCTATTCTCTCGGGCAGTTACGGGAGTTAACTGCCACCTAGTTGAGTTAACTAGTCTACCAATCTTCGGTTAACTGACTGAAACATAGTGAAGTGAGGAGGAGATCATGGAATCATGGTGTTGTTGGGGAAAAACACCCTATGGACTAGCAAATAGAGTTCAGACTTTGCATGCAGATATGACCGAATAGAAATTACTTTCTACCTTCATCCCTAGATTTAAATCCCCTTTTCTTAGTAAATGCATGGAAAGATCAACCTACCTCGTTACCGGCGTTTGATGTCGATCCTCCGTTGTGCTTGATTACTTGTTCACAATACTCCTTCCAAATTTGACCTGCATTCAAGACGAGCAACAACTATGCATGCATACTACTTATATACTCACGGGTTAGAAATCAAACATAAACTAATCAAACCATAAAAAGTTCATGAATTGGGACGGGAAAAGAATTCTCTTTATTACTTAAAATGAGTCAACTTACAAAAGTTGAGACCGGCCACTACTCCTTGAACTTGATCCTGGGATCCTCTTCTTCTGTCCTTCAACTAATTTGCTTTAAATCTCCTTTGGCATTAGGAAAGGCTAAAGGGTTGGGACAATGGAATACGTAAATGGGTAGAGTTTCTTTGGTATATTCTTTCTCCTTTCAAATGGTACCCCTACCCCTTATTTTATAGGATAGAAGGAGCTAGGTATTTGGACAAACCCTTGACCATGCATGGCTGGGAGTTTCATTTAACTCACCCATAGCTTTTTGTTCCGTTGGCAACTTTCCTTTTTTCATGCTTTTGTCGGTCCATGTGGGCTATTTTGGGTCAGCCAGCGTGTACACGCATGCAGTAATGGGTTAGGGCACGTGGGCCTTTACACAAGAGGATTTTCAAAGATTTGTTCAATAATGTTTTTGGAAAAGAAAGGATATGAGTTGGCCTGATGCCAGGTAAGCATGTGTGGTGAAATTTAGGGTTATAATAGATGCCCCCTAATTTGTGAGGTCAGAAGAGCATCTGATGGCCGAAATACATTACCAATCTTTACTGATGTGTCAAACGATTGAGCCCAAGGATCAGGAACCGGGAGGTGTCGTCTACAAAATAACAAATGTCTCATCGAGGCAGGCATACCCATGCTCGGGATAAAAATAGAACCATGGCTACCAATCAAATACATTGTAGATCCATGTCAAATAACTATAAAGAGTAGCTGTGAACAATACACAACGGAGCTACATCTGGAAATCAGAAAGATATACATATAGAGTATCCATCTTCTAGAAGCTGATTCGGCTTGTTGGTTGGAGATGATATCTTCAGAGCTTGAGAAACAACTTCAAAATCTTCCAAAACTTGGGTAGGAGTGTAATATGAGTGTACAACTGGACTACCTAGAGGTATTCAACGGCTCGTCAGTCACGGACTTGATAATCTTGATGATTGGACTAAAGGCTTCAGTGATTTCGAACAAGGACTTGATTGGACATTCAGGATGGTTGGGTATGTGGACAAGAGACACATTACAGAGGGGCCGACTCAGGCTTAGTGACAAACTTCCTTTGGACAATATCATGACAAGTGATGAGACTCAGGCAACATGTATGTTAATCATAAGTCTATGAACCAGGAGGCAACGCAAACTCTCCAAATGTTTGGAAGAATAACCAAATGGTGGAGGGCACAAATCTATATAGAGATAAAAGATTCCTAAGGTCGTACTACATCCCATAGTCTGATGAAAAAATGGACAGATGTGCTTTATCCAAGGGCGACTCATTATGCTGCCAATAAAGAATATACTTTTCCCTTCCTCTTTTTGGGGTATATTTGATTTTTTTGTTCTTTTCAATAATTATGGAAAAAGAATAAAGGAATATTACATTACAATGGAGGAACGAGTATTGCAAACATACAATCTCAAGGCACAAGGACAAGACTGATGTTCTAGTAAAATGATACTCGGGAAAAATCCCCTGGCGGCCAAACGTGTTAAGACACAAAAGCAAATTGTCACAAAGCTGGTGGATAAGGTATGCAAATGCGGTTGATAAAACACACAATGGTAATGTCCTTCGATGTAAGTTTAATGAGCCTAGAGAAGGTAAGCTTGGTGGTTTTTCATATTTAGAGAGTCTGAAAAAACATAAAAGGAGACTCCACTGGGGTACCTTTTTCAAATATAGTCTAATCAGTTCGAAAAAGGGGTAAACTAGCACCGATTAGATGTCGATTCAAAACCATTTTAACGAGTGTGACAAGGACGAGATCACTCAACCATTTTTTAACTTTTAAGGAGTCTGAAAAAATCTTAACTATGGACTCCGTCAAGAATATTCTTCTGGACCAATTTAACGAGTGTGAAAGAATAAGGTCACTCGATGATCTTTTCAATTTTAGGGAGTCTGAAAAGAGCTTAACTATGGACTCCGTGGGGGTTTATTTTTCGTAAGTTTAGTCCCTCAGGCCCAAAAAAGGGATAAAATTATACCTGAGAGTACTCTTCTAAAGAACGAAAGTTCTATAGAGTATACCTTTGTTCGTGCAGTTGACCGTCTGGACCGAAAAAGGGGTAAACTACCGCCGGACAGACGTGACTTCAAATTTCAGTTTAACAAGTGTGAAAGGCCACAAGATTGCTCGGCAATATTTTCATGTTTAGAGGGTCTGAAAAGGGCTTAAAAGAAGACCCGTTTAAGGAAAGTTCTTCTAGACCAATTGAACAAGTGTGAAGAAACAAGGTCACTCGACAATCTTTTCATCTTTAAGGAGTCTGAAAAGGGCTTAAAGAAGACTCCATAATGGTTACTTTTCTCAGTTAATCTGGATGAGATCGAAAAGCATAAATGTAGTCTTGTTGGATGTTTCTTTTGGATCTCAAAGAGAGCTTGAAAAACAACAAAGTTAGCTCATGATAGACTCTTTGTGGGTCGATGCCTGACATATCCTCGGGGGAGTTGTATGCTCCAACAAAAACATTGTCAATGACACCAGGGGTTCTAGAGATATTGATAGGTATCATTTCAGCAATGGTTTCCATATTACCCTCAGCATAGATCTTGTGTGTAGATAAGGGATTAGTATGACAAGACCTATCTCTAGTCATAGTCACAATGAATTCTCCTACCTCGATTCGGCTTAACTCTGGGAGGAAATATGATCTGTGATGAAGATCTTCCCAAGGTTTGTCTGGA
The DNA here is from genome assembly GCA_009831015.1 of Picea engelmannii. Taxonomy (NCBI): domain Eukaryota; kingdom Viridiplantae; phylum Streptophyta; class Pinopsida; order Pinales; family Pinaceae; genus Picea; species Picea engelmannii. The sequence continues at coordinate 269,348 of ML779475.1, read as the reverse complement.
CTAGTCATTTCTTTGATTACTGCTTCATCAGAAGGAAAGACTAAGTCTAACAAATCAAAATTAGCGAGAGAAACCTAAGCCCAAATAGGCTCTAGAAGTGGATCTAACTCTTGTGCAAGAGTTAGATTAGTGTTAGCTGAAGCTGGCTGGACTAAAGAGTACACTACTTCACTGGTAGACAAGGGCATTGACATGCTGGGGTGCCTTGTCTCATCCATCATGGCTGATGGGGAAGGAAGAATCCATGGATCTTCGAAGTAAGTCATGCGGAATGAAGAAACTTTAAAAATATCAACCTTATGGTGATTATATATAAATTTGATATCGCCCTGCGGAGGTGGGTAATCGAAGGTACCCATCAAAGATGGGCACAAACAAACTCCTACGTTGACGACACCTGGTTGAGGATTATCAATCATCGGGACCATGGATGCCCCCAAAGTTGGGTTAGGTTTGGAGAAAGACAATTGATCAATGGTCACTATCCGACCCTCATGTGGAAACAACAAGACTCGAAAAATTGTAGAAACCACATATTGCATAGCATAAGTCCAACTCCATCCTAACAAGAGGTTATAGTCGAGGGGAGCATCGACTACCTCTACTTCGACACACATGGTCTTCCCTCCTAATTTCATGGGGAAAGAAGGAATGATGTCATGTGGTCGGAATGAATGACCATCGAAAGCAGTGAGGAGAGTAGGTGATGGAGATAAAACGGGCTAGCCAATGGCCTTCCAACATGCCAATGACATAACGCATGTCGAGGTGCCCTCATCGACCACCGTGCGGAAGATATTTCATATATAAGTTTTCATGGGGTAAACCACTACTATCTGAAATTCTATGTGGTAAGGCAGACGAGGTTTTAAGTCGGTTGTATCTAACATGATGGTACCCAGATTACAAGTCTTAGTAGATCCCAAAGCAGTTAACAAAGCTTTCCTCTGAGAAGGGAAACTTTGGAGGACCTCCAAAGCAGACATCACACAAGGGGTTTGTGATAAAGCTTCCACCACAGAGTAGTTCTGGGTGGCCCTTGTGTTTGGGTTATGAGAAGACTTTTTAAATGCACCTTTTGGAATGCATGTCATTGTTTCTCCCAACGTCTTCTCAATCTATAGAGGAAGAGATGGGAGGTCAACTTCTTTTCCCTTCTCAGAATCACTTGGTTTACTATAATCGTGTGCTCTAGTCGATATGAAAGCATCACCCCTAACCATATAAACATTCATGGACGAAGGGTTGTTCGGAGGTGGGAAGTTTTATTGGCTTCCCCCTTCTGTACTTGCAGAGGCTTGAGTTAGATTTTGCCCATGTTGAAATGGGTTTGTCAACACCGCCTGTTGTTGTTGCATGACAATTTTTTGGGCCTCTGCAAATCACAGACATAGATGGGTCGGGTGGTCTTCCGCGCACAAGTTGCAAGTATACCTCACCTTCTGTTTTTCAGTGTTGTCCCCGCCAACATTATCGATGGGTTTTTTATCCCCCTTACCCTTCTTTCGTTGTTTTTTCTTCCATTCAGGTTGTTGGGGGGCCTTTGGGTTAGTCGACTGCACTGTGTGTACCTCCGACGTTTGGGTAGGGGGAGCAACCAAAGAAGTAGTTTGGCTGGTCATTGTGTGTTGTATGGATAACTGTTGCAACTGCTTTGTCAATTTCTCAGCGGGTTTGGTTTGTGTTGAACCGACAATACCATCAGCATGCGGTCCAACTCTCTGTCTAGTTTTATCCAATATTGAACATGGCACATATGGAAAGATATTGTATAATAAACCAGACTGAGAATATATGAGCTCAAACTATTGATCCCTCATGATGGCGTCTTCTTCAGAGAAAACTTTGGATGTCGCGACGTCTTTGGATAACTGCAGGACCAAAGACTTGAGGAACCACTCAAGAAGGAATGCTGGTGGGACTGGTACCTTGATTAAACTCTTCTGGCGTCTCCATTCTTGGATGTGATCAGAGATATGGTCCGTTGTTGTCTATTTGAAATTAGCGAGCAGCTCTGTGCCAGCATCGTATCTCACAGGTAACTGGAAATGGTTAAGGAAAGCCATCGCCAATTCGCCAAAAGCAGAGTATCTTGAGCGATCGAGCTCAATGTACCATTTCGCGGCACTCCCAATGAGAGTACGTTGAAACAATCACAACTGTATGGAGTCATATTTCAATGAGTTATATGAGCACCAAAGATGAAAGGTAGTCACATGATCTCCTGGATCTTCATTAGGCTTGGCTTCAAACTTTGGAATGTCTGAAGGCAACTTCATCGGCATAGGAGGCCAACGCAGATCGTGACAAATAGGGTCATTCAACAACCTTGTCAAATCTGGAAAGTGTAAAGTTTCCAGGAATGGTAGTTTGGGTTGCTACTGATAACCTGGGAAAAAGGGTCCTAGAATTTGACTGGCACTAGGTTTCCAGAAAAAGTTTGGCTGCTAGCCCGAATTCTGGTAGAAACCATGGTCCTGGCCAGCGTAAGAATTTTGCATCTGTGGAGACATCATCGGCTGATTTCCCAAATAGGACATGGATTGTTGGGCATGCATTGTATTCGAAGGACTTTGGGAAGGATTACCCCATGTCGGTCCTGTGGGGATAGGCATAGTATTTTGTTCGAGGTTCCATTGATTGTGGAAAGAATTACCCCAGATCAGCATTCCGAAGGAGGGAACGGATCCTTGCCCTGAATTTCAAGGTCCTGCTAGGTTTTCCCCCTATGCAGGAATAGTACCCTGCACAGGAGTAGATTGTCTAAAAATGGGGTTGCCCCTAGTTGGGAAAGCGGTTGATGAGAAGGTGTTGTTACCAAATGTTTCGTTCTAAGAAAATGGTGTCGAACCTACTGGCATACTATGCAAAGGTGGTCCTTTACTCCCCACTCCAAATAAACTATTGTGTGTAGGTTGCCCAGCAGATTGTTGATGTGAACCACTGAGTGAAGGGGACGAAGGATGGATATGACCTCCTGTGTAAGTGAAAGTGTTAAAAGGGACAGGAGTTCCCCCCATGTGACCTTGCAGAGGAGCGCTAGAGCTCCCTGCCCCCAGACCCAAAGTCTGTAAAGTGGAGTAGGACAGTACAAGACTTGTACCCGAACTAGGCATATCGTATGAGAATGGAGGGCCTGTCACACTAGGTGTGAAAGGGTTTGTGGCCACCGCCAAAGACGGGTTCCAAACACTATGCAAAGTAGTTACGGTCGCGACCATGGTGGCTCGGACCGACGATGATAGGTTAGGAGATGACTCTCCTGTGGTGACAACCGTGGTGGGAACTGAAGAATTCCTAGAAGAAGTAACAACATTTGTTTCCATTGTTGTGTGCAACACTGTCTGACGCTCATGAAATTGAATTGGTACAATAAAAGGTGCCAAGAGATCAGTGGTTGAGGTTTCAACTGAGACAAGAGCAGTTGCTTCAAGGTTCAAAATGGTCGATTCCTCCAGGGGTTGTTTGGGCACAATGGTTTGTAACCTGGTCACTTCAAAAGACCCTTGTTGGTCTAGCTTCCGCCTTAATGGTGGCAGGGGTGGCTCTAGTGTAACTGGCGGCAGGCCAAGAAGCCTTCGTGACCAGTGGAGATCAGGATCCTCCAATGTGTGAGAAGATCCAATACACTCTAAGGTAGTCTAAATGCTCAAAAGTAACACACACTAAGAAAAAATTCCCTAGAAGATAAGACAAGCAAACACTAAATTAATTGGAAGAACAGTTACAACAACCAACACTAGAGCAACTTACCGGTGCAAGTGCAACTTGAACACGGAAGCACCCTCTGGGTATACTCTGCAAAGAGTGGCTTGATTTCTGTCCTAGGTACCGTGGTATACCACCAAAGTCACCTGTGTATATCCCTAACAAAGATTGGCAACTAGGTTGCCATCACGTGAACAGTCACCAGGCGGGTACAGTCAAAAGTCGGGTAGACCACAATGAGCAGGGTATCAAGCCCGAAACCTGTCAAGGGTATCGAGAGAAAATGGTCCGGAAGACAACTGAGGACATCGAACAGATTCGAGACCCATGAAGCCCTGTGGAAAATGCAAACGACAGAATCCCAAAACAAGCCCTCTATATGTGTTCTCCACTATGATTGGTCCGTCTTTGGAGGGGTTATCTCCACTACCTTTCCGCACGCGACCTCGTGTTTATCCCCTGTGTTAGAGGGGGGTCCTGGATAACTTCCATGAAAATGGACTTAGACACTCCCTATCTTAGACTCCAATGTTTGATTTTAAATGGCCTTGAAGAGTTTCCTCTCCAACCTAATTCAAGGCCCTAGTCCTGAACTAATTTGTGAACCCTACAAACATAAAAGTCTATTAGATTTTAAATTTAGCGTTACTTTTATGGATTTGTATTACGTAAAGGGGTATGAGGGTGAAACTGATGATGTGTAAAATACGAAAGAAAAAAATGAATAAAAAAGTTGGAAACAAAACTTTTACTAAATGCAAAATTTCAAAAACTTTTCAAAATAAATATTTTTTAACTTTTCTAAGATTTTGGACAGCAAACTCAAAGGAATTTCATTCGACTACGAGCTACTTATGATCTAAGTGAACTGCAAAAACTTATGAAATAAAAGACTTTTCCCTAGCTAATGATGCATAAACACACTCTTCAACCAAAGAAGAAAATGAAAAGAGATTTTTTATTTATTTAAGTGCTAGTAAAGCAAGAAAGGGAAAATACCGACAAGCAGAAAACCAAGAAAAACAATTCTGGCTTAAAGTGCAGATCGCAAAGAATCATATTAAAATATCACACAATAGCAATTGTAAAAACAATGACTCTCACACTTGTCTAAAAACCGTAAAAAAAAAAAAAAAAATTTGACAACGTTTTAAATGAGAAAAAGAAAGCTAAGGGTAAAACTAATCCTAAGCTACTGACTGTTCAAACAAAGATTCAAACACCTGAGAGGAATACTTCTTATCAAAGGAGAGGATGACTGCCTCACCCTTAACAAAAAGCAGCATGTACAAGCACGCGACTGTTACTCAAACAACACGCGTGCGAACGCACGTTGAACAGAGACATAGGGTGAGTATACGCAAGCTGACCTTATACAGGCCGCGTGTATATATAAACTCTAAGAAAAAATGAAAACAGACAGACCAAACCAAGAAGAGACCACTGATATTGATAATCAGGATCACTTGAAGGCTTGGATACTCTCTCTAACAGAAAAAAAAAATAAGGCAAGGAAAAAATAATAAGGCAAAAACAATCTGAGATAGGACTATTAGCAGACAAGACTCAAACAAAATTCCAGAAAACCCCCTGAGAATATGTGATTCTGGCAGGGAAGAGGAGGATTGCCTCTGAGGTTCTTTGAACTCCTACATGCTATTGCTACCTCTACAGCTAGCGTTCACACGTGGGTTGTAAGAGGATAGGGCATGGGTACACGCGTGCAGGGCTTGTGCAGTCCATGTGTACCTCTGTGGGTCCTGAAAAACACAGTCAAGCAAAAGTCAGGGAAAGCTAGTATGGAAAACCAGACTCCTTGCTAGCTCAGACTTTACAGAAACGAAAAGAAAAGACAGGCAATAAAAACTAGTCATTAAACTACCCAAAAACTAAATAAAATTCCAGGAACCCTAAAGAGTTTATCCCCAGTATGGTCGCCAATTCTGTTGTTGGGGAAAAACACCCTATGGACTAGCAAATAGAGTTCAGAATTTTCATGCAGATATGACCGAATAGAAATTACTTTCTACCTTCATCCCTATATTTAAATCCCTTTTTATTAGTAAATGCATGGAAAGATCAACCTACCTCGTTACCGGTGTTTGATGTCTATCCTCTGTTGTGCTTGATTACTTGTTCGCAATACTCCTTCCAAAGCTGACCTACATTCAAGACGAGCAACAACTATGCATGCATACTACTTATATACTCACGGGTTAGAAATCAAACATAAACTAATCAAACCATAAAAAGTTCATGAATTGGGACGGGAAAAGCATTCTCTTTATTACTTAAAATGAGTCAACTTACAAAAGCTGAGACCAACCACTGCTCCTTGAACCTGATCCTGGGCTCCTCTTCTTCTGTCCTTCAACTGCTTTTCTTTAAATTTCCTTTGGCATTAGGAAAGGCTAAAGGGTTGGTACAATGGAATACGTAAATGGGAAGAGTTTCTTTGCTATATTCTTCCTCCTTTCAAATGGTACCCCTAACCCTTCTTTTATAGACTAGAAGGAGCTAGGTATTTGGATGAATCCTCGGCCATGCATGGCTGGGAGTTTCAATTAACTCACCCATAGCTTTTTGTTCCGTCAGCAACTTTCCTTTTTTCATGCTTTTGTTGGTCCACGCGGGCTGTTTTGGGTCAGCCAGCGTGTACACGCATGCAGTAATGGGTTAGGGCGCATGGGCCTTTACACAAGAGGATTTTCAAAGAGTTGTTCAGTAGTTTTTTTGGCAAAGAAAGGGTATGAGTTGGCCTGATGCCAGGTAAGCATGTGTGGTGCAATTTAGGGTTATAACACATGGGTAATGCACTATTATGGTGATGATCCCAAGGATAATGTGCATTAGTTGGTGATGATCCCAATGTTGCATGGTGACAATACCAATGCAGCATCTAGACTCCACTCAACTACTCAAACTGAAGTGAAAACTGAAGAGAATATTCTCCTAGAGGAATATTCTCCGTAAAATTTAGGAGATTGGATAAAGACTAATAAACATAGGAAAAAACTTAGGAAAAATAAATCATAGGTGTGTGTGAAGTAACTCCAACAGTCCTCAAAGGCTTAATCATGCTTCCTTTTGTCATGACAAAAGAGCATCCTTGCTCATTTACTCTATCATCTGTTTATACTAGCCTTTCCTAAGGGAATGGAACACATTCCCCTCAATATATAGTCCAAAACCAATCTTTCATGACTCCTCATAATATATTCGGCCATGCATCCATGGTATTCATTCAATCTTGGAAAGTGTAGTACTTGCCTTACATATCACTCATCAAGCCAACCATATTGTGCCTTTAGTATACATACATTATTACATCATACATGTGCATCACTTGCACATTTAATATCATTCATACCTATTTGGTTTTAATATCATGCTTCACAATGCATTTAATCCATGCACTCCATTCTATACACACATATCCCAAGCATACAACATGCAAGCTCATTGTATGCACCCTTTCCATGTCGTACATGTACATGGACATATTAAACTCCCAGATCTTACTTCCATTCTTAGGACAAGTTCCATAGAGATACTCAACACTAAGATTCCCTCTCATTTGGGATATTGCAATCATTCACATTATATCCACATGGTCATTTTAACAAACATAATCATAACTATGTCCCTCTTTCCATATGACAACAATCAATAAGAAATTATCCTTGCCTATGGTGTTATAAGATGACTCAATATCCCAGAATTATTATCTGATCAAATCCAACATCTCCCCAAGGAAACAATACAGTTTATCAAGCTTCTCATTCATGCATCAAACCCTTCTTGGTCAACAGATTCCTACAAGGGAATCTTTTCCTAAACTCCCTCTTATAGTTATCTAAGTATACCAATCTATTTCCATATGGTTATCATCCACCTCTAGATGTCAATTTGACCCATTGGGATTCTAGAAGTTCCCCAACACTTCCTTTACCACATCCACGATCAACATTTTATTAACCATTTTAACTTATTTACAATAGATTTTAATGTCTATAATATTTGGACTATTCCCTTAAAGTCGAGATACAATTTCAAATTATGTTACTTACTAAGTATTCTAGTTCATAAATCCAAAGTATCTTTAGGTCATAAACAGTCTTAAGCATTATACCTAGAATTCTTCCTTTTGTTTAGCGATGGTCAGGGACGGAGGTCACTCTCCTCCTCCCACAAGAATTTCGATAGACTAGTTTCCTATCCACCAAGCAATGGAGGTTGTTGTGATTTCTCAGTCAATCACTCTATATATATCTATAGCTCCATTTATCATATTTATTAGAAAAACCATGCCCAACAATTCCTATACCTAGAAACAAAATTCTTTTCTCAGTTCCCTTCAAAACCTGAGAGTTGTGCATGCTATCCCTTTTCAAAGAATGGTCACAAGAATCATTCCTCTGATCATGAGGGATTATACACATATACCAAGTTTAATCCTCCATTAAAGCAGTAATTATTACTGCTATGTATCCTTTCAATCCATTCACATCCAAGTATTTATATTAGTACCCATAGGCATAATCCCACTCGTGTAGGATCGACTTATCATTTACTAAAAGAAAATGGCAAGCTTCCTCTACCACAAACTAGCATGATTCAGTGTCGTTGGGTAAAATCCCAACTAAATTTGAAATCTACATCCTTCTACTCAAGGAACTTATGCAGATGATTTATGTTTGGAAATAATATTCACAACATGATCATCTTAGCCTCAGTAACCCAATCTTATGTTTGTACAACAACACGTACGATTGCACAGTGAAGTGAGCTTCTTTATTTGGAAACATTGGCAACATATAGTGTAGATTTTCAAAAAATTTATTAACAGTAGGAGGTTTCATTCCCCGCTTTAGTAAAGTTTTACTAAGCCTCTTAGGAATGGGTAAAATAGGGTGTTACCCCTTAAGGTCCTCTAATAAAATTTATATGTGAATCGCACATGGGCCCAAGTAGGCCAAGTGTTGTTTCCATGCTCTAATACCAATTTGTAACACACCCAACCCCTAATTACCCTTTGAAGGGACGGGGCATCGATTTTTTGTGTTTCCTTGGTTCATTTTTTGTCCCTTACTAAGCATAACCATCTCATTCTTCTCCTCTAAATTTTATATCTCCCATTACGTGCTTAAAATAGCTAGCAGGGTCTTCCTCGTGACCTTGGGATAAAAACCAAGGGCTAAGAGTCTTCTTAGCAAAGGTTTCGGTACTTAGAAACTACCGAACTTCGGAAGTTCCAATGGTGTTGTCGAATTTCCCAGATTGTCGAACAGTGGAGGAAATCAATGGTCCACATCCTCCACTGAGATACTATGGTAAAAAGGGGCTTCGACGTTCAACGTGAAACACTCCTTTTTTCCAATCCTCGAAGTCCCGAAATCTCTCCACATGGCCTTAGCCATTCGACGATCGATGTTTGGTGTTTAGCATTGAACGTCCTACATTTATGTGTTTTGATAGTCGTTGATTGGTTGTCTTCATTCTACGTTTTAGGTGTTTCATCTATCAATGATCATCATTGGGATTTTGGCGTTTGGTGATCAGTTATCTACATTGTACCCTCCTCATCTATGCTACTTTCAATCTTCTGAACTCTCGAAATCATCCAGACTCCTGAAGTTCTAGACATGTCACCAACCATGTTGGATAGGTGAGCATGAACCATAAGTTGACACACACACAGAGTCAAATGGTGACATGTTTCCTCATTAGGGGGTGACACGTGTCATTCTTTAATAGTCATAAAGGGTCTATAAATTGACCAAATATGGGTGACACGTGGCACCTTGGTTGTGGGTCCACATCACCCAGGATGGAGTTAGTGATCCACGTCAACCCCCATCATACGATTGGGATGTATCCACGTGAATCCATAGATCCACGTTACTCATTACTTCACAGCTCTGGGATTTGGAGCTCATTGAATCCTCTCAATGCAAATCCCTTGAAGAGGCAAGTCTACAGACTCTCGGATCTAGCACCACACATCCTCTTCCTACCAACGATTGATATTTATTTTAGTGTTCACAACTTTGGAAATTTCATACTTTGTAGACTCTTGGCCAGGTTCCTCAAGAGTATGAAGTCTTTATACTACGGGATCACTTGCCATGTACCCACTCATCCAACAGTCCTAACTCAATGGAAAACACTTGACAAGGGAGGAGTAGGGCCCACATGTCACTATGCAATGCATTCCCAGTTAGTTGGGTAGTCAAGGGTGGTCCCATAGATCAACAACTAGGAGGGATTCCAAAGGATTTGAAGATTGAGGGTCTGTGTCACTTCGACAGTTCAACATCCGGGTGTTTGGCATGTATATTCCAGATTTCCTTCCGAACCACGCTAGATCTATCGCCACGTTTACTTAGTATCTACGGCTAGGATTTACTCTGTCTTGCAGAGCTTCGAGGAAAACTTGTGCGTCTTTAAATCATCAAATACCTAGAATCCTGGATAACCATTGATATGTGGACACATGTCCCTCCATTATCAATAGTCTATATTAACTATGTGACTTTGACATTTGGGAGTTTTGGCGCTAGACCACTCCTATTCCCCCGAAGTAGCACTTCGTTGAAGCGCTTAATGCTTCCCTTCCTACGTATGATCTAATGGTTGAGAGAGATCTACATTGGATCCCCATATCGATGGACCTCTTTGATTCACGACTTTAGCCTTTGGCCATTTTCGAGGATTGTGGAGTCACAAGTCCTGAACTACCGAAGCCAAAAGCACTATCTCCTTTCAGACTAGCACAAGGTTCCTAGGCCCAAATCACATGGGTTCTTTGGGAAATCTTGTGGGATAAGAACTAATCTTCTTAGCATGAAATAGGTTAATAATATGGGCATGAGCCCTTGGTCAAATCGGTGGATAGTCTGAAGGGGAAAATTCCCTTCTTTGACAAATATGAACTTGACATTCCCACTAAGGTGAATACAAAGGATCGGTAGGACTTAGACGTTTCAATCAATCCTACCCCGAATCTCCTATGGATTCACATCCCATGACTCTCTAGAAGCTAAACTGAGATAACTCAAAGATCATATAAATATAATAGTTTACAGAGGCCAAATAACATTTCTAATAACTGTTCAAATACTGAAGGACTTAACCATAAACACAGACATTCATCGTCACATCCAATATATATATATATATATATATATATAGAGAGAGAGAGAGAGAGAGAGAGAGAGAGAGAGAGAGAGAGAGAGAGAGAGAATATGATAATACTTATCTGTTTCAAATTGTATCCAACGAACTGAATGTGGGTGTTCTCCTTTCCACCCAACCATAGGATAAGAGGAATTCATTCTTAGCACTTTGGCCACCCCCGTGCCAAACCATGATATCACTAGGGAACTATGTCATTTCTCATAAACCTTCCCTTTGTAATGGAATCCCTACGAGGTTTATCAAATTCTTCACCAGCATTAAGCTCACAGCCTTCCTCTTTTATTCTGCATATACAGATCACGCGTTCCCCTCTATGCATGCGTTCTTGTCGGGTGTCTCTCCTTCTCTCTGTAGAGCCTCGTGTGTGCTTTCTTCCCACTAATTGTGTGTCTTATCTTGTCTCTATTTTTTTGTATATCCTTTCCCAGGATGGGTCTCTACCTATCATGTTCCTTCAATCAAAAGGAAACTTGGGTCATCTTGGTCTGCCAAACCCTATGGTACTTCACGCTGACATTATTTATTCAGACCATGCTTCCACTCATGGGGGTGGTTGAGTGTTCAACCACCAGTCCTTCCTCCATTAAATAATTCCTCTTATTGGGATCTGGAAGGGGGTTTCTCATTCCCAACAAGGGTAAATTTAGGGTCACTTGACATAATGAACCCTCTCTTATAGTTTTCCCATTATTTCCTCTAGTGATATCATGGCTAGTACTTCAATGCTTCACCCCCACAGTCAGTTCTTGGAAATTCAAATAGTAATACATTTACATTGTTACCATGCCATAGCATGGTGATCATAATTAATTACTAATTACAAGCTAGGGGAAGCAGGGGTATTACACTTGCATGAGTGGCTGCAATGTTTTCATCTTTTGTAGTTGAAACTGCCACTATAGAATGTCTTTTGATCATCCAATGTATTTCTCCTCCAAACATATTAAAAGCATACTCGCTTGTAGATCTCCTACAATCCAGATCTACAGCTTAGTCTGCATCCACAAAGGCATGTATGTCCAACACTATGTCCAATCTCGGTCTTCCTTAGTAGCAAAATCAATAGCTATCAGTTCCACGTAAATACTTGAAAACCCTCTTTACTATTGTCAAATTCTCCTTCCCTGGTTTTGACATATACCTTCTCAAAAATCCCACGACATGTGCAATTTCTAGTCTAGTATAGATCATTGCATACATCAAACTTCCAACCACACTCGCATATGGAACATGCAACTTTTCCTCCTTCTCTTTCTGTGTCTTGGGACATTGATCCACAGATAACTTTACACCTACAGGAATAGGGACCCTGACCAGTTTACATTCCTGCATATTAAACCTCTACAATATTTTCTCTGATTTAACCAGAGGTTCTTGTTTTTTTTATCTCTTTTAATTTCCATGCCCAAAATGAAATTTGCAGCAGAAGATCATTCATGTCAAATTTAGAGGACAATTGAGTTTTCACATCCTGGTTAATCTCCTTGTTGTTTCTTATTAGCATCATTTCATCCACATACAAGAGAAAATAAATCAAATGATCACCAATTAATTTAAAATACACACAATGACCCTCTTTTCTTCTTGTGAAGCCAAGTCCCATCATATAAGCATCACATTTTTTATACCACATCCTTGGTGATTGTTTTAAACCATATAGAGACTTTTTTAGCTTGCATACCAGCTCCTTCTTTCCCTTCACAACAAAGCCTTCTGGCTTCTTCATGTAGATTTCTTCTTCCAGGTCACCATGTCAGAATGTTGTCTTCACAACCATCTATTCTAATTCAAAATCAAATGCATCAACAATAGTTAATAGAAATATAATAGAGGTTAACTTGGAAACAAGAGAAAAAATCTCACCAAAATCAATTCCCTCAACCTAGGAATAACCCTTTGCTACTAACCGAGCTTTGTATTTCTCCACTTTGCCTTATGCATTCAACTTCTTTTTAAATACCCATTTGTTGCCAATGGGATTTCTTCTAGTCGGAAACTCCACTAGATCCCATGCCTCATTTTTATCCAAGGTTGTTATTTCTTCAACCATGGCCTTTTTCCAGAGTTTTCCATCCTTTGAATCCAATTCCTCCCTAACAGTTCTAGGATCATCATCAATAATAGACAAAGAAAATTTTGAACATAAATCAGGTGGAGTATATCTTTTAGGTATCCTTTTTTGTCACATCCATATCCTCAATATTGGAGTATGAGGATCTTCTTATTATTATTCATGTTCTTATATAGAGTTTGATTCATCATCCTTTGGCTCAAACTCTATTTTCTCTGGTTCTTCCTTACTTGGTAGGACTTCCTATTTGACAACATCCTTCATTTATCTAAATACCAAATATTAGCTATACACAACCTTCTTAGTTTCTGGTTTCCAAAGCTTCTAACATTTGAGACCATATTTATAAACAATAAAGTTACACTTTCCAACCTTCTTATACAACTTACTCCTATTTTCCTTCAGAGCATGAACATAGGCCTCACAGCCAAATACCTTGATATGTGTGAGAAAAGGTTTCTTACCATTCCATACCTATTGTGTAGTCTTGTCATCTAGTGTTGATGAGGGTGATATATGTTGGACAACTGAGAGGGGGGGTGAATCAGTTGTCCCTGTTCTTAAACAATTATACCCATTTTAAAATCTTCACAAAACACTCAATCATGATAAAAATGATACAGGGAAGTAAGCACTAGAACATTAAACATCAATCACACACATGAAATACATAGAGACAGATATTTCCTGAGGAAATCCATAAAGGGAAAAACCTCTTCTTCTTGATATGATAAGTAATCTGTATTTTCTTTACATTATCATTCTTATGAGAACCAACTCATTGTGAGGCTACCACCTCTGTCTTGCAAGCTGCAACTTGCTGAGAGCACCAACTCTCTAGTTTCTCTAGAACCCACTAGAAGGAATCACCAACTCCCTAAGTGCTCCAACACCAACTAGATGGAAGAACCAACATCCAGTCACACAAGCACCAACCTGTATAACATAGAACAATAGTTCTCCCTTGCACCACCCTACCACCCTAGTTTTTCTGGCTGTAACCAGATGAAAGATACAACTCCCTGTTCTTCAAGCACCCTTTTGAAACTCTGAGGACACCAATCCTCCCAAGCACCTCCCAAGCACCCTAAAATATAAAAACTTAGTTACTTAAACTTATTACAGTGATACAGTGTTTATCTATAGCTTACCAGTCTCATCACTGTACTACTTCACTGATATGCTCTGCCTACATCAGTTTCTTCCTTCTCGCATTCTTATTTGAGCTTTATGTTCTTCTGCTCTGTCTCTGGAACACACACCTAGGCCACCTATTTATTTCTCAGACATGCATTTATATTCTATGTTCTACGCCTCTTATCTCTCCTCTAGCTCCTGAACGTGGTCTTCTTTTAGTCGCATGAATCACTCTCAATAGTAGAAACCTCCTCTTCTTTGTTCTGCATATATTTATGATCCCAAGTCCTTTGCCAGATCATCCAACTAACTCTTCATCCCCTCTGACAATTACACTGAGTCTGTTTTTCATTCATGGTCGTTATGCCAAGACTCTTTGGCTTCTCTGGAAGCTATAGTCTTTGACGCCTTTCCATCTATCAATCGTCTCTATGATGAGTCTTTATACCACTGACAGATACCTCGAGACTCTTCAGCTTCTCTGGAAGTTTTGTTGCTTATGAGCTCATCAACAGTTCCCATTATGCTAAGATTCCTTAGCCTCTCTGGAAGTCGAGACTCTTCGAATTCTCTGTTGATCACCCTGAAGCCTCTTTGAATTCTCTGTGTAGAAACAATCAGTAGTTTCTAGCAGTTCCCCAGAGATCCTTTGTGTGCTCATGCTCTTAGCGCCTTTTTCCCTTTCTATGAAAAACTTCAGAGTGGGTGCTAGCTCTTCTAGCTAAGCCCCTTCCTTTCACGCAACCATCGGCAATGACCAAGTGCCTAACCAATAGTCATTTCGTGATTTCAAATTTCGGGTGATCAACTATGAGTCACCTTGGTTTTTCCGATTCACAAAATTTCGAAATGGAGCCTAGCACCACTAGCTCCTTCCCTTATCTTCCGCTAATGTGACCACTAGCTATGACCACAGGCCTATGCCAACAGGCGATTCATGATTTCTCACTTCAGGACATTGCGAGATTTGTGAATTTTCTCACCTATCTTCTCCAAATTCCCCATCCACGAATCCACGAATTTCTTGAGACCAGATCGACAATCCTCGATTCCCTTGTAATCAACGACTCAGATCGACTTCATGACTTCGCATTTCATGAATTTGCAAAGCATCTTCCTCTGTGCTCCAGATTCCCAAACTCTTGATATCCACAAGTGCCAAATCGATGGCTCACACTCCTTAGTGATCCAATGGTCCAGATCTCACTTTCATGAATTCTGACTTTGTTCTTCATCGTGCCAGATCAATGGTCTAGAATGATTTATCAATCAACGACTGTGATAAAATCACAATTTTGTGTTTCGTGACTTTGCATCTTGTCTCCCTAGACAATCAATGGTCCAGATCTCTCCTCGATATGACAGATCATATCATGTCGCGATTTCTCATTTCGCGACTTTGGGGGTTAGAGCACCTCCTTCCTTTGACCCTTCAGTTAGCGAAATGATGATGTCTCACCACATGTCCTTATTGACATAGTCTTCCACCTTTGTCTTGCTGACGTGGTCTGCTACATTCACCTCTTAGATCTGACGGACCAGATTAGTCCTCAATCCAACGGCTCATATCATTTCGCGATTTCACATTTTGCAACTTTGGAAAATAGCTTTCTCTATGCTCTAGATTCCTGAAATCATGAAACTTCTCATCTGCTACCACGTGTCCTTCGGATTGAACGGCCCCCTTCTTTTGGGACTTTGTAAGCCCGCTTCACCTTGCACTTAAAGGTTGTGCAAGTTCTTATGGATCCAATGACGGTTGGTCCTCTTACTCAGATCAATGGTTGAGATCTGATCTCCTCATCTAAACTTCCTCTAGTCACTGGACTCTGATCTAACGACCCACAATGCTCCTTGATCCACGATCGATGGCCCACATCGCTCCTCCTTCTGAGCTTCATTCCTCCCGACTTGGAAGAATTTCTAAGTGCCAAAGGCCTTGACATTTGGTCCTTTTGTGAGTCCTGATGATTTGGACCTCGTCTATGCTTATGTAATGAGAAAAGAACTATCTCTTATGAGCTTTCTCTTATGTGTCTTCATTGTTGTGTTTTCCATGCACACTCTTCCTGTAACCCTGTCAACATCACTCTGCCAATATCATTGGTGTTCTTGTGCCATCAACGTATACTCTGATATTTTCATCAATTACAAGCACACTCGACCTATGAGGATTCCAACAATCTCCCCCTTTGGCATTGATGGAAACCCTGAATGGCTTCATTGTTCTACTTAGATCCCAACTGTAGCATCCAGAACACATTTTCTCCCCCTTTGACATCAATTTCAAATAAAACATGATCCCCCTGAGCTATTGCATTATTCTTCGTAGGTATCAAATATTCAACCAACACAAACTCCCCCTGACAGGATGGACCCTCTTAGGTTGATAGTGAGGTCACGCCCAACTTCTAGCGTAGATACTCAAACTAATATTGTGCAAGTGATTTAGTGAAGATATCAACAATTTGATCTTTGGATGGAATATAATGCAAAGAAACCACAAAGTTGGTCACTTGTTCCCTCAATAAGTGATACTTGATGGGTATATGATTGGTCTTGGAGTGGAAGATAGGATTCTTTGACACACTAGTTGCACTGGTATTATCAGAATGGATTTGAATTGGTGCAGTATAATTTATCCCCAAGTCTACAAGTGTCTGAATCATCCACAATACTTGGGTATAGCAGGTGGCAGCTGCAATGTATTCAACTCCTGTAGTTGATAAGGAAATGGAACCTTGATTCTTTCTCAGCCATGCTACTAGAGAATCTCCTAAGAAGAATGCACCTCCACT
Organism: Picea engelmannii; assembly: GCA_009831015.1. Taxonomy (NCBI): domain Eukaryota; kingdom Viridiplantae; phylum Streptophyta; class Pinopsida; order Pinales; family Pinaceae; genus Picea; species Picea engelmannii. The sequence goes on along the minus strand of ML779475.1, from coordinate 252,434 downwards.
CGTGCTTTTCCTTTCATCCACGCAGTTAGCCCAGTCAACATCTGAATAGACTGATAGTTGAAAATTTTGATTCCTAGGATACCATAGGTCATAGTCCATTGTTCCTTTAAAGTATCTGAATATTCTTTTGATAGCTAACAAACGACTCTGTTTAGGTGCAGCCTGATGCCTTCCTACCATTCCAACAGAATGCATTATGTTTGGACGGGATGTTTTGATGTACAATAGGTTGCCTATCATAGACCTATATGAACTCTTATCAACATCGGGTGAATCATCATCCTTGCTTAACTTACATCCAATGACCATAGGTGTGCTCATAGGCTTAGAATCTTCCATTTGAAACCTCTTCAACATTTCCCTTAGATATTTTTCCTGAGAAATAAATATTCCTTCATACTTCTAAGTAATTTGTAGGCCAAGAAAAAATTACAGTTCACCTATCATAGACATTTCAAATACAAACTGCATGGAAAAAGAAAACCATTGTACCAATGAAGAATTATTACTACCGAAGATGATTCATCTACATAGAACAACACAATGAGAAGCTCATTACCCTTTATTTTGATCTATAGATTATTGTCAACTATTCCACTCTTGAATCCTTTGTCTTGTAGATACATATCTAGTCTATGATACCAGGCACGAGGAGCTTGTTTCAACCCATATAAGGCTTTCTTCATCTTCCAGACAAAGTCAGGGTTATCTGACAGTTGGAAACCTTCTGGTTATTCCATATAAACTTCTTATTTTATATCTCCATTTAGAAAAGTTGACTTGACATCCATTTGATAAACTTTAAACTCCTTATGACAAGCATAGGAAAGAAACATTCTAATATGTTCTAATCTTGCTACAAGCGCAAATGTTTCATAAAATTCCAGTCCTTCTATTTGAGCATATCCTTTGTAGACCAATCTAGCCTTATTTCTTACAATATTTCCTTGCTCATTCATCTTATTTTTGTAGACCCATTTTGATCCTATTACATTTTTATCTGTTGGCCTAGGAACGAGTTCCCAAGTATCATTCTTTTCAATCTGGTCCAGTTCCTCATTCATTGATTTTAACCAATTTACATATTTACTGGCCTCATTGAAGTTCTTGGGTTCCACCATGGATATGAATGCTATATGTGATTTCTTAGTGTTTTTGATTAACCTTCTCTTGGTTTGTACACCTTTTTCTTTTTCACCAATTATCTGACTTGCAGGATGATTCTTTTGAGTAATTTTGGAGGACCAATTTGATGAGGTATGTTGATTTGAGTTTACCTAAGTATTTACATCTTCATATGACTTAGAGTCTTCTTGTTCTGATTCTTGGATCTGCTCAGCTTCAAATTCATCTATATCCTCTATTGTTGATTCAATATTGTTCACCTCTCTTACTGGGATTCCTTCATCAACGTTTATGTCAATACAGTCAACCAATTTATGCAGCCTCTTATTATAGCATTTGTATACTTTATTATTTGTATCATACCCTAAGAAGATGCCTTCATCATCCCTGTCATCATACTTACCAATGTTCTCATTATTATTCTTTATGTAACACTTACTCCCAAAGACTTTGAAGTGTTTGATTGAAGCAGGTCTCTCATACCATAGTTCATAAGGTGTCTTGGCACTGTGTGGTATGAGGTGTGATTTGTTAAGAACATGGACTGATGTGTGTATTGCTTCTACCCAGTAGGTTTGACCAATGTTATTCTCATTCATCATTGACCTGACCATTTGTTGCACTGTTCTGTTTTGCCTCTCAACTACTCCATTTTGTTGTGGAGTTCTTGGGATTGTGTATTCTCTCTTGATCCCATTTTTAACACAAGATTCCTTAAAATCACTTGACATAAATTATCCTCCTTTGTCTGATCTTACTTCCTTTAACGTCTTACCTATTTGATTCTCAGTTAAAGCCTTAAATATTTTAAATTTCTCAAATGCTTCATCTTTTTCTTTGAGAAAAGCAACCCAAGTGAGTCTGGAGTAATCATCAATGATCAACATAAAGTAGTTTTCCTTTCTTGTGCCTTCTTGTCTTGATGGTCCACATAAATCCATATGAACTAATTGGAGTGGTTTTTCTATTGAAGTAGAGCTCTTAGATTTAAACTGTGTCCTGGTTAGCTTTCCTACTTGGCAGGGTTTACACACAGAGTCTCGTGGCTTTGATATTCTTGGAAGATCTTTTACTACCTCAAGATTTTTTAGCTTGATTAAGTGGTCAAAGTTTAGATGTCCAAGTCTCCTATGCCATAACCAACTTTCATCATGTTTTCTTAGATGCCACTCTTCTTTATCTTCTTTCATCACATATACATTTTTATCTGTCCTTATGCCTTTAGCCACAACTTGTCCTAAGTTTACAGACTTTATCTTGCAATCCTTGGAAGTGAACACCATTTCACATCCTCTATCACACATTTGACTTACACTGAGAAAATTATGTTCCAGCCCATCTACATGCAGAACATCCTGAGCTTTTCCTTTTCCATTACTTAAACTTACCATCCCTTTACCCTTGATTTTACCTGGAGCATCATTTCTAAAGGTTATGTTTCCTTATTTTCTTTCACTTAGAGATAGAAAGTTACCTTTGTCTCGCATCATATGTTTGGAGCATCCACTGTCAATATACCATGGGTTATTTTTTCTTTGAGCTGACAGCACTAGTCCACACTTGTCATTTTGTTTCTTATTCCAAACCTTGACATTTTTAGTGGAAGGATTCAAATATGGCTCGTAGTTCCTTAAGCGACAGTCTGCATCTTCGTGTCCAAAATTGTGGCAGGTGTAACATTATGTTTCATTAAATAAAGGATCATAACAATTGTTATTCTTAAACTGTGCCCTTTTTCCAACCATCACATGAGTTGCAGTCTGTGATTGTTTGTTACTTGGTTGTCTCATTCTTTGTTGTGGAGGATATCTATTCCTTGATTGTTTTGATTGTTCATATCTAAATCTTAAAGAATAGTTTACAACTTTGTGACCAAAGTTAGAACAAAAAAAACAATATCCATAGAAAAATCCTTTGTACCTGGAAAATGGTTGTCTTCTTTGAGCAGGTCAATTTCTTTGTTCTACAGTTTCATTTCTGGTACTTTTTCTTTCACTCTTCCTTGGCAGTTGATTATCTTCCTCTGTTTCTCCATATTTGTTGTTGTCAATGAATGTAGATTTGACAAACTTTATGGAATATTTGTTGCTTGGCTCACTACAACTTGATCCTTCTTCATAACCCAAACCAATTTTCAAATTTGGATTTCTTTGCTAATTCAAAATGGTGGTTAATCCTTTTGAGGCTTTAATGTTTGGAATATTTTGGAAATACAATGCTTTGAACTTCTCCATCTCTTTTCTGGTCTTTACTACCTCTTCCTCTAAAGCTTCACATCTTGCCTTCTTCTCTGATAAATGTTGTTTCGGAATGTCCTCTATTTTCTTTGCCTCTTCTAACTCTACCTTTAGCAGGGCAAAGTCTTCATCATTATTTTCAAACTGCATCAACAATTGTTTTTGTTTTCTTTTCTCAAGTCTGAGTCTGTCAATTTCTTCTAAGTCACTAATTAGTTCACCTTCCATATCAACCACATCTTCTTCATCATTAGCATCACTTCCTATGATTTTATTATCATAATCCTCTTTGGCCATAAGCATGAATTCATTTACCTTATCTTCACAAGAAGAGTCACTATATGTGTCTTCTGAAGAGTCATCATTGTTTATGCATAAACTTTTCCTTTTATCAAATATTTTGGATTTGTACTTCTTTTCACCTTCAGAATTTTGATCCTGCTTCTTGTGTGGACACTTAGATGCAAAGTGACCTATCTTTCCATAGCTAAAACACTTGAAGGGAAACTTGCCTTAATACTTGCCTGATCCTTTCTTTAGTCTTCTCACAAATTTTGCTTCAATTTCATCAGGCTCAGAATCCTCATCCTTATCTTCTTTAAATGATGCTTCTCTAAAAGTGGGTTTATATTTACCTATCCTCGTTTCATATGAAGTCAACGTTCCTAGAAGTTGATGAAAATCCAAATATTTTATGTCATTAAGTTCTTCTATAGTAGAGACCTTCGAGTTGAACCTATCTGGTAGAGATCTCAAAATTTTATGAACTAAAGAGGGTTCCTCAATTTTTTTACCAAGCACTTTCATTGCATTTACTAGTTCTTCAACTCTCAAAAAGTACTTCCCAACAGTTTCATCCTCTTTCATATTTAGTTGTTCAAACTGTACTCTGTAGGTTTGAATCTTGGAATCCTTTACCTTCTCATTACCTTCATAACTGATAATGAGTTTGTCCCACGTTTCTTTGGCAGTTTATAAGTGCATAACTTTTACAAATTCTGCTTCTGCAAGCCCACTTAGAATAGCATTCATAGCCTTAGCATTGAAGCTGAACTCTAGCTTGACATCCTTATTAGCTAGTACAACTGGCTTTACATAATCAGTCTCTATAACATCCCAGACATTTTCACCTAAAACCATTATGTAATTTCTCATCCTAACTTTCTAGAAGGAAAAGTTTGTTCCATTGAATAGGGGGGCCTTATTGGTTGAAGTTCCTTCATGGATTGACAAGTTTAATCTTACTGATCTACCATTAGATAAAAGGAACCAACTCTGATACCAATTTTTGGACAACTGAGAGGGGGGGTGAATCAGTTGTCCCTATGCTTAAACAATTATACCCATTTTAAACTCTTCACAGAACACTCAATCACGATCACAATAATACAGAGAAGTAAGAATGAGAACATTAAACATCAATCACACACATGAAATACATAGAGACGGATATTTCCTGAGGAAAACCATAAAGGGAAAAACCTTTTCTTCTTAATATGATAAGTAATCTTTATTTTCTTTACATTATCATTCTTATGAGCACCAACTCATTTTGAGGCTACCACCTCTATCTTGCAAGATGAAAATTGTTGAGAGCACCAACTCTTTGGTTTCTATAGCACCAACTAGAAGGAAGCAAAAACTCCCTAAGTGTTCTAGCACCAAATTCCAATCACACAGGCACCAACCTGTATAACAGAGAACAATAGTTCTCCCTTGCACCACCCTGCCACCCTAGTTTTTCTGGCTATAACCAGATGGAAGCTACAACTCCCTGTTCTTCAAGCACCCACTTGAAACTCTGAGGACACCAATCCTCCCAAGCACCTACCAACCACCCTAAAATATGAAAACTTCGTTACTAAAACTTATTACAGTGATACAATTTTTATCTATAGCTTACTAGTCTCATCACTGTACTAATGCACTGATATGCTCTGCCTTCATCAATGTCTTCCTTCTCTCATTCTTCTTTGAGTTTTTTGTTCTTCTTCTCTATCTCTGGCACGCGCACCTCATCCACCTCTTTCTTTATCAGACAAGCATTTCTATTCTATGCACTACCCCTCTTCTCTCTCCTTCAGTTGTTGCACACAGTCTGCTTTTATCCACATGAATCACTCTCAACAACAGCAACCTCCTCTTCTCTGTTCTGCATATATTTATGATCCTAAGTTCCTTGCCAAATCATCCAACTAACTCTTCTTCTCCTCTGGCAATTACACTGAGTCTTTTCTTCATTCATGGTCATTATACCAAGACTCTTTGGCTTCTCTGAAAACTACAGTCTTCGACGCCTTTCCATCTGTCAAACATCTCTATGATGAGTCTTTATACCACTGACAGATACCTCGATACTCTTCAGCTTCTCTGACAATTATTTTGCTTGTGAGATCATCATCAGTGCCCGTTATGATGATATTCCTTATCCTCTTTGACAGTCAAGACTCTTCATCTTCACTGTCGATCACCCTAAAGACTCTTCAAATTCTCTGTGTAGAAACAATCAATGGTTTCTGGCAGTTCCCTAGAGATCCTCCACGCGCTCATGCTCTTAGCACCTTTTTCCCTTTCTATGAAAAACTGCATAGTGGGCGCTAGCTCTTCTGGCTAAGCCCCTTCCTTTCACGCGACCACTGGAGATGACCAAGTGCCTAACCAATAGTCATTTCACGATTTCACATTTCGGGTGATCAACTATGAGTCACCTTAGTTTTCCTAATTCGCGGAACTCCGAAATGGAGCCTAGCACTACTAGCTCCTTCCCTTCTCTTCTGCTTATGTGACCACTAGCTATGACCACAGGCCTACGCCAACAACAACTTCATGATTTCAAAATTTGGGACATTGCGAGATTTGTGAATTCACTCACCTATTTCTCCAAATTCCTGATCCCCGAATCAACGAATTTCTCAAGACTAGAACGACGGTCCTCGATTTCCTTGCAATCAATGACTCAGATCGACTTCATGACTTCACATTTTTTGAATTTTCAAAGTAGCTTCCTTTGTTCTCCATATTCCTTAACTTTCGATATCCATGGGTTCCAAATCGACGACTCACGCTCCTCAGTGATCCAACGGTCCAGATCTCACTTTTGCGAATTCTGACTTCGTTCTTCGTCGTGCCAAATCAACGGTCTAGAATGCTTCCTTGATTAATGACTGTGATTAAATCGTGATTTTTCATTTTGCGACTTCATGTCTCATCTCCCTAGAAAATCAATGGTCCAGATCTCTCCTTGATCCGACGACTTAGATCATGTCACAATTTCGCGTTTCGTGACATTGGAGGTTAGAGAACCTCCTTCCTTTGACCCTTCAGTAAGAAAAATGATGATCTCTCACCACGTGTCCTTTCTGACGTAGTCTACCACCTATGTCTTGATGACGTGGTCTGCCATAATCACCTCTTGGATATGGAAACCCAGATTATTCCTCGATCGAATGGCTCAGATCATATCACGATTTCTCATTTCTCAACTTTGGAAAATAGCTTTCTATGTGCTCCAAATTCCTAAAATCATGAAACTCCTCATATGCTACCACATGTCCTTCAGATTGAACGGTCCCCCTTCTTTCAAGACATTGTAAGCTCACTTCACCTTGCACTTAAAGGTCATGCATGCTCTTCTAGATCCAACGACAGTCGATCCTCGCACTCAAATCAACAGCTGAGATATGATCTCCTCATCTACGCTTCCTATTGTCACTGAACTCTAATCTAATGACCCACAGTGCTCCTCGATCCACAATCGACGGCCCAAGTCGCTCCTCCTTGTGAGCTTCATTCCTCCTAACTTGTAGTAATTTCTAAGTGCCAAAGGCCTCGACCTTTGATCCTTCTATGAGTCGTGAAGATTTGGACCTCATCTATGCTTTCGTAATGCACAAAGCACTATCTCTTCTGAGCTTTCTCTTCTGTGTCTTCACTATTGTGTTTTCCATACACACTCTATCTGTAACCCTATCAACATCGCTCTGCCAATATCATTGTTTCTCTTGTGCCATTGACGTATACTCTGATATTTCCATCAATGACAAGAACACTCAACCTGTGAAGATGCCAACAATATATTGACCAGGTAATATGAAGTACTCACTTCCTTTGCCCATAATTCGTTCCCTAATCCAACATCACTGAGCATGCACCTTGACTTTTCCATCAACATCATGTTCATCCTTTATGCAACTCCATTCTATTGAGGTGTATATGGAGTAATCGTATTCCTTTCTTTATCAAACTTCTTATAGTATTCTTTAAATTCATTCCCACATAACTCTCCACCATTATCTATCCTCGGAGCCTTAATTATTTTCTTTGTTTGATTCTGAACAAGAGCCTCAAAATATTTAAACATGTCAAAGAATTCATATTTCTTCCTAAGGAAATATATCCAAGTATTCCTCGAAAAGTCATCTATAAATGAGACATAGTACACAGATTTTCCCAATGATGGAACCAACACAGGTCCAAACACATCATTGTGCAGTGGCTATAAAATTTCTTCTTCCCTCATTGCACCAGAGGGGAATCTTACCCAATTTTTATTCCCATATACACAATGTCCACAAAAATCAAAATCTAGAGAGAATTTAGACATACCTTTAACCATACTTTTACCATGTAGTAGTCAAAGATCCTTCTCTTTTATATGCCCCAGAATTTGATGCCACAACATAACTTTTTCTCCAGAGAATGTAGGAGTTTTTTCTTCTTCTACTCCAATATCAGGAACAATGGAACTATTACACCCATCACTAATAGTTCTTCCTTTCAGCTTATATAGAGTTCCAATATGAACTCCCTTTAGCAACACCATTTCTCCTCGAAACATCTTGTAGGTTTCTTTTTCAAATACTGTTTTTACCCCTGCATCGTCCATTTTTCTTATAGAAATCAAATTTCTGGCCAATCCTGGGATGTGCAGAGCACTAGGAAGTGTTCTAATCCTTCCATCTATGAGCCTCAACTTGAACTTTCCTTGTCCTATGATTATAGATGTCGATTCATCACCTAGGAAAAGATTACCTCCATCATACCTTTCATATTCACATAACCACTCCCTGTGGGGAGTCATATGAAAGGATGCACATGAGTCAACCAGCCATGCCTCATGATATACATGTGTTCTTGAAGAAACCAAGTACACATATCCTCCTTCTTCCTTGGAGGTATTTTATTCTATAAAGGGAGCACCTTCATATCCATTCACTTTCTCATCTCTTTTGGATCTACCTTTCTTCTTTAAGTTCCATTATTTTACACATCTCCAGCATACCTTTATAAACTTTCCAGGAGATTTAGATCTACCCTTAGACATAGACATACAACTTGAGGACTTAGATCTATTTCTATCCTGGGAGTGTCCTCTTGCAAATAATTCATCTGTGCTTTGTCCTTCCATGTTCTTCCATCTCATATCCTCTAACAAAAAGGATGATACCACATCATCGAAACTCAAGGTAGTTTTATTACTACCTATGGACACAACCAGACTATCCCACGATTCTGGTAAAGATCATAGTAAACTAATACACTTATATTCATCTGAAATTTTAATCTCAACAAATAATAACTTACTTACCAAAGTGTTGAAGGCATTTAGATTCTCTGTCACCAAGTCTCCATCTCTCATCCTCAGGTTATACATTTTTTTCCGCAGGAAAAATTTATTTACCAAGGAATTATACTAATACAAGTTCCCCAACTTATCCGATAACTCATTGGTTGTAGCTTCCTCTGACACATTCAGTAATACTAAATCTGAGATACATAATCGGATTGTTCTCTTCTCCTTCTGATCCAACTTTTTCCAGTCATCTTTTGATGTTCCTATAGTTGCAGTACCTAGATCCACCGCGACCCATTGATCTCTGTCTACCAACAAATATTCCATCTTGAGCTTCCACAACTCAAAAATTTTCCCATTAAATTTCTTGATCTATATTTTCAAACTGCTCACCATTTCTCTTCACTTGAAGAATCAATACCGAAGATCTCCCACTGTAACAAGTCTTATCACAGTCCTGAGCCAAACCCATGACCACAAAGGCATCCCCCTGAATCCAATAATTTCTCTAATACCAAATGTAGATTTTAAACTTGTACAATAATTTACTGCAAACAGATTTCTTAAAATAATAGAAAAGATACAATGGAAAATGCACACATTACATAGATATTTTTCCCCTAGAAACCCAACATATTCTATATCCATTCACCTATACATTATTTAAAATACAATATACATATAGGATCCAACAACATCCAAAACCCTCATCCAATGACCTGGATTAGTCTAAAACCCTAATTCCTTAACTGGAAATAGAAAACCATCGATGAAAAACCATGTGTTGAAAAATCACCCATAAATGGACACGAAAATCAAGGACCGCCCAAAAATAGACACAAAAACCAAGGAAAAAAATTGTTAGGGCCATTGCCCCTGAACCCATGCGCAGAGGGGTTGCACCCCCCTCTTACCCCTCGTGCACACTCGACGCAATGTAGACAATACTTCTAGTCATGTTAATAATATAACACATATCCAACATGATTCCACAAGAGAGATGAGGCCCAAGGGGGGATTATTCATGGGTATTAATCCAACCCACATTCCTTAATTATTATCATTGTATATAACCTTATATTTTGATGTGGAGTGTGATGGAATCCAATCATTTAACTCTTGTAAGAGAGTGGGTCTGAATGGTCACATTCAATAATTATTGGATAGCATGGGCATGAGTACAATCAGCTTGGGGAATATTGTAAGTCAAGTCAAGAAACAAAGAAAGAGAAGAAATTCATATGGCCAAGGAGGCAGTTTTTTGAACAGTCACTTTTTTGGATGAAGAACAATTTTTACATGCATATTTTGGGCAGAAAAGAGAGAGCATAGGGGTGGGAAGAATACCAGTTGTGGTATACTTGAAGGATGTCATTGTTTGGCCATGTTTTGGTGTTAATAAATAGGCTTGTGTGCCTTTAAATCGGGTTGTGAGCCTATAGTGAAAACTCTTGTTGAGGAAATATCTCAAGAGCCTTGTGAAGGTTGTTGTGATAACTTCATGGGAAGCTGAGAGTTCCTATAAGTCCCTATTTGAGAGTTCCTAGCCAACCAAGTGAATTGAGGGCCCTGATAAATGAATGATACATCTCGAGGGATTGTGAGCAGTGAAGGGGGTACATTCCTTAGGTAGTGCAGGTTTTGGGGAAGAGAGCATTGTAGGATTGGAACTACTATGGGAGTAGAACCTAATTTTTGGGGCTACTGTGTGTAGAGAGTGGACAACCAGTGGGTCAGATAATCTTATGGACTCTTAACCTCATCTTGGGGGTGGCTTGTTATTGAGAGAAAATGAACAGAAGTTCCTATGGTTGGGAGGTTCATCCTTCGTTTTCATCAAGTTGGTCAATCATTAACAGATAAGTGTTTTTGTTATGTTCTTATGTTAATTCCATTGTGTAAATGGTTTATATGAATGTTGTGTGTTTGTTGTTTGCTTGAACATTTTCATTCATGTTTAATATATGTTTTTAGATGCATTTAGAATGGTGGTATCAGTTAAATGGTCAAATCTATGTGTGAACTATGGTTGGTAAGCTACATGAATTTAATGAAGTAAAAAATCTTAATTTTAATGTGTATTATGCACGTAATGATGCTCAACTAGAGGCTGGGTATGTTTCAATTTGATGTTTTGTTACTGTTCTTTTTAATATTTTAATCAGATTTTTACTAATGGATTCTTCTAACCAATTTCCTTGAGGGTAATAGTTTGTTGAATATTTAATTTTAATGTTCTTTTCAAGTTCATATTCATTCAACTTCAAGAAAGAGAAGTATTTATCATTATAAAAAACTAACAATTATGGGATACCAAATCTAGTTATAATAAAAGAATCGAGTGATATCACCTTGTTTTCATTGATCATTTTGAGAGGTATTGCTTATGTCCACCTAGTGAAATAATATGTCGTTGTAAGAATTCATTTGTGTAACTGAGAAGAGTTTTGGTTAATTTCCCCTATAATGTCCTAACCTCATTGTTATAAAGGGCATTCAATTATAACAGGATGTAGGGGAAATGTGGGTTTCATTTCTTTCCCAGCTGACTTTTGGCATTCCTGGAACTTTCTTGCATATGCGTGAGAATCCTTGAACATGGTAGGCGAATAATAACCAACCCTCATAATTTTGTGAACAATAGTGTCACCTTCAAATTTTCCTCCATTTGTATCATCATGGAGTTCAACTAGGAATTTATCTGCATCTTCCTTTTCCATACATCTCAAGTAGATACCATCATAATTTCTTCTACATAATGTTCCTTTAATGAGATGGTACTGGTCTGATTTGAATATGAGAGCTCTCTTCTTCTTCGGTTCCAAATAATGTGGAGTTGTCCCATGGGTAAGGTAGTGCTTAATTTCATAATACCATTGGTCACCGATAGCAGGGATATAACATATTTCCCTTTTAAATAGATTTTGATCTTGGTAAAGTTCATCCTCTTATGCCTTGTTGTCCACTCATTCATGGGCTAGTTTGCACAATCACTGACCCTTGACAATTTTAGCAATCTTAATTTCAAGGTCATATTATTGTAGATTTGATATCCAATTGTCCTTTTTCTCTCCAAGATATTTTTGTACCAAAAGGTTTCTCAAAACAAGGTAAGGTACAATTAACTTGGTTTTGGAATTATTAAGTAAGGTCTAAAGTGATTCTCAGCCTTAAAGACAACATAAGATTGTTTTTTTACTTCCAGGTAGTCCATTTCTGCTCCTTGTAGACTTTAACTCATAAAGGAAATTGGAAATTCATCTTCTTCATGATTCTTTAGTGTTAGAACAACTACAAATTCAATTTTCGAGGTGAATGTGTAAAGTATAAAATATCGACTAAAGTTAGGACTTAGAAATGCAGGAGTTTGTGTTATTTCTATTTTGATTTTATCAAAGGATGTCTTTTCTTTATATCCCAATTTAAAATCAATATCCATTTTTATCATGTCATGAAGGGGTTTCATAGTTTTAGCAAAGCTTGGGACAAATCCCCTCACAAAATTAATCTTCCCTAGAAAAGATTGCATAGATTTTTTTTTTTTTTTTGGGGGGGGGGGATTTTTGAAATGGCTTCATTTCTCTTAGATTCAATAATCATGCCACATTTTGATACAAAAAAAAATAATACTGTCCTTCATCGATTTCAAATATATATATTTCTTACAATTGACAGAAATGCCATATCTTTTGCATCTATTGAAAAATATCCTTAAGTGAGTGGTGTGATATTTTTGGTCTTTTGAAAAACTGGTAACATAATCAAGATATACTACTATGCACTCACTTATTATCCCTCTGAAATATATATCCATGGCCCTCTGTAAATTTTCTCCTACATTAATCATTGTATATTTTAACCTTGTACAATATTTACTGCAAACCGATTTTCAGTAAAAGAATAGAAAAGATACAAGGGAAAATACAAACATTACACAGATATTTTCCCCTGGAAACCCAAACCAGGAAAACCAGCATATTCTATATTCATTCATCATATTACATTGTTCACAATACAATATACATATGGGATCCAGTGGAATCCAAAACTCTAACCCAATGACTTGGATTAGTCAACAACCCTAATTCCTTAACCGAAAATAGAAAACCATCAACAAAGAAACCATGTGCCGAAAAAGAACCCAAATATGTGACACATTTCCTGAGGCAGAATTTTTTTTCTCGGGTGCACTGCCCCCGAACCCCCGCACGGGGGTGGGGGGGAATTCACCCCCATGTGCACCCGTCACAACGTAGACACTACTAATCATGAAAATAATATAACACATACCCAACATTCTGCCACTTGTTGTTTTCTTTTCATACAAGGGGTTACAGGGTTACATAGTCAACAATCCAAGGCAACAATGCCCATGGATACTCTACACCAAGAGAACTTCCCAGTGCTCACATATTTTGTTAATGAATCTGCAACATTATTCAAAGTGTTCACCTTCATCAACAACACTTTATTTTCTTCAACCATGTCTCTCACAAAGTGATATTGAGTATCAATATGCTTTGTCTTTGAATGATAAGCAGGGTTCTTTTCTAGAAAAATTGCACTCTAATTGTCACAATATATCCTTACATCTTGTTGTACCAACCCAATACCTGAACGCAATCTTTGTAACCATACGGATTCCTTACTTGCATGAGTGGTTTCCATGTATTTAGCTTATGTAGTTGAAAGTGCCACTGCAGCCTGCCTTTTTCTCATCCAACTTATCGCTCCTCCAAATAGGTTAAACAAATACCTAGTTGTAGATCTCCTACAATCCATATATCCAGCCCAGTCTGCATCCACAAAACCATGTATATCCACCACTATGTCCAATCTCGGTCTTCCTTGATAGAACAATCCATAGCTAGAAGTTCCATGCAAATACCTGAAAACCCTTTTTACTATTGTCCAATGCTCCTTCCCTGGTTTTGACATATACCTTCTCAAAACTCCCACTACATGTGTAATGTACGGTATAGTATAGACCATTGCATACATAAAACTTCCAATTTCACTCGCATATGGAACACGTGACATGTCCTCCTCCTCTTCATGTGTCTTGGGACACTGATCCACAAATAACTTTACACCAACAAGAATAGGAACCTTGACCGGTTTACATTCTTGCATATTAAACCTCTGCAATATTGTCTCGACATATTTTCTCTGATTTAACCATAGTTTCCTCTTTTTCCGATCTCTTTTAATTTCCATGCCTAAAATGAAATTTGAAGTACCGAGATCCTTCATGTCAAATTTAGAGGACAACTAAGTTTTCACATCTTGGATAATCTCCTTGTTGTTTCCTATCAGCAACATGTCATACACATACAAGAGCAAATAAATCAAATGATCACCAATCAATTTAAAATACACACAATGATCCTCTTTGCTTCTTGTGAAGCCAATTCCCAACATATAAGTATCAAATTTTTTATACCACATCCTTGGTGATTGTTTTAAACCATACAAGGACATTTTCATCCTGAATACCAGCTCCTTCTTTCCCTTCACAACATAACCTTCTAGTTGCTTCATATAGATTTCTTCTTCCAGATCCCCATGTAGGAATGTTGTCTTCACATCCATCCATTCTACTTCAAAATCAAATGCAATAGAAACAGATAACAAAAATCTTATAGAGGTTAACTTGGCAACAAGAGAAAAAATCTCACCAAAATCAATTCTCTCAACTTGGGAATAACCCTTTGCTACTAACTGAGATTTGTTTTTCTCTACTTTTCCTTCTGCAGTCGGCTTATTTTTAAATACCCATTTTCTTCCAATGGGATATCTTCCAGTCGACAACTCCACTAGATCCCAAACCTAATTCTTATCCAAAGATGTAATTTCTTCATCCATGGCCCTTTTCCAGATATTTCCATCCTCTGAATCCACTGCCTCCCTGACATTTCTAGGATCATAATTTGTAATAGACAAAGCAACATTTGAATGGAAATCATATGGAGTATACCTTTCTGGTAGCCTTCTTTCTCGAACCGATATCATCAATATTGGAGTATGAGGATCTTCTTCTTATTATTCATGTTCTTCTATAGAGTCTGACTCATCATCATTTAAATCAAATTCTATTTTCTCTGGTTCTTCCTTACTTGGTAGGACTTCCTATTTAACATCATCCTTCATTTCTCTAAATACCACATCTTGGCTATACACTACCTTCTTAGTTTCTGGGTTCCAAATCTTATAACTTTTGAGACCATCTTTATATCCAATAAAGATACACTTTTTGGTCTTCTTATATAGCTTACTCCTATTTTCCTTTGGAACATGAGCATATGCATCAAAGCCAGATACCTTGAGATGTGTGAGAGAAGGTTCCTTACCATTCGATGCCTCTTGTGGAGTCTTGTCATCCAATGCTAATGATAATGATCTGTTGACTAGGTAACATACAGTACCCACTGCCTCTGCCTAGAATTATTTCCCTAACACGACACCACTAAGAATGCACCTTGATTTTTCCATCAGTGTCATGTTCATCCTTTCTGCAAATCCATTATGATAAGGTGTATATGGAGTATTCTTCTACCTTGATATACCACACTTCTTACATAATTCTTCAAATTCATTCCCACATAACTCTCCCCCATTATCTATCCTCAACACCTTAATTATTTTCTCTGTTTGATTCTCAATAAGAGCCTTAAACTCTTTAAACATGTCAAAGACTTTGGATTTATTATTGAGGAAATGTATCCAAGTATTCCTTGATAATTCATCTATAAATGAGACATAGTACACATATTTTCCCAATTATGGGACCGACATAGGTCCAAAAAAATCGTTGTGAACTAGCTATAAATTTCCTTCTTCCCTCATTACACCAGAGGGGAATCTTACCCAATTTTTCTTCCCATATATACAATGTTCACAAAAATAAAAATCTAGAGAGCAGTTAGACATACCTTCAACCATAACTTTATAGTTGAAGACCCTTCTCTCTGATATGCCCCAGTGTTTGATGTCACAACATAACCTTTTATCCAGATACTATAGGAGTTATTTCTTCTTCAAATCCAATATTAGGAACAATGGAACTATTACACCCATCACTAATAGTGCTTCCTTGCAGATTATATATAGTTTCAAACCAAACTCCCTTCAGAAACACCATTGCTCCTCGAACCATCCTGCAAGTTTCCTTTTCAAATATTGCTATTACCCCTGCATTGTCCATTTTGCTTACAGAAATCAAATTTCTATCCAAACCTGGGATGTTCATAAAATCAGGAAGTGTTCTAATCCTTCCATCTATAAGCCTCAACTTAACTTTTCCTCATCCTATGATTCTGGTTGTTGAATCATCACCTAAGAAAACATTACCTCCATCATACCTTTCATATTCGTTGAACCACTCCCTATGGGGAGTTATATGAAAGGATTCACCAGAGTCAACCAATCATGCCTCATGATATGCATGTGTGATTGAAGAAGCCAAGTATGCATCTCCTCCTTCTTCCTTGGAGGTATTTTCTTTTGTAGAAGGAGTTTCTTCAAATCCCTTCTTTTTCTCAACTTTTGATCTACACTACTTCTCATGATTCCCTTCTTTTCCACATCTCCAACATACCTTTACAAACTTTCCAGGAGATTTATATCAACCCTTAGACTTAGATATCCCACTTGAGAACTTAGATCTATTTCTTTCTTGGGAGCATCCTCTTGAAAATAATGCATCTGTGCTCTGTACTTCCATATTCTTTTGTCTCATCTCCTCTGACAACAAGGATGAGAACACTTCATCAAAGTTCAAGGAATTTGTATTCCTACCTATGGCCACAACCCAAATATCCCACGAGTCTAATAAAGAACACAGTAAATCGATACATTTATCTTCATCTAAAATTTTAATCTCAACAGATACTAACTGACTTACCACAGTATTGAAGGCGTTCAAATGCTCTGCCACTAAGTCTCCATCTCTCATCCTTAGGTTTTACAGCTTCTTTCTCGGGAATAGTTTATTTACTAGGGACTTAGATTGATACAACTTCCCTAACTTATCTCATAAATCCTTGGATGTAGCTTCCTCTGACACATTCAGTAATAATGAATATGAGAGACACAGTCGGATTGTGCTCTTTTCCTTCTGATCCAACTTTTTCCAATCATTTGTTGAAGTTCCTGTAGGTGCATTACCTGGATCAACTGCGATCCACTGGTCTTTGTCCACCAACAAATCTTCCATATTGAGCTTCCACAGCTCAAAACTTTTCCCATTAAACTTCTCGATCTCCATTTTTGAATTGCTCGCCATTTCTTTTCACATGAAAAATCAATACCGCATATCTCCCACTGTAACAAGGATTATCACAGTCCCAAGCCAAACCCTTAACCATAAAGGAATCCCCCTGAAGCCAACAAAGCTCTGATACCAAATGTAGATTTTAACCTTGTACAATATTTACTGCAAACATATTTTCAGTAAAAGAATAGAAAAGATACAATGGAAAATACAAACATTACACAGATATATTTCCCTAGGAAACCCAAACTGGGAAAACCGACATATTCTATATTCATTCATCATATTACATTGTTTACAATACAATATACATATAAGATCCAGCGGCATCCAAAACCGTAACCCAATGACTTGGATTAGTCAACAAACTTAATTCCTTAACCAAAAATAGAAAACCATTGACAAAGAAACCATGTGCCGAAAAACCACCTAAATATTTGACACATTTTCCAAGGCAGAAAAAAATTTCTTGGGGGCGCTGCCCCTGAACCCCTGCGCTCCCAAAAATCATCCCAAATGGAATTTTCCTATATGTGTAAGTTCCCCATTTCGTTTGGAATGCAGTTTTCAACTAATCATCATGAGAAACTAGAACTTGATTATAACCACAAAATACATCTCGTAATGAGAATATTTCATAACCAAAGACACATTGTAAAATTTACTCCATAGTTGGGACGTGGTAATTATCATATTTTTATGCATTATTCAAATTTCTAAAATCCACACACAGTATTATGTCTCCATTTTTCTTTCTAACAGGAACCAGATTATAAATCCATTGAGTATGCATGACTGGGAATACAATTATTGCTTCCAATAGTTTGTTCAATTCTTCTTTGACTTGAGGCTCCAAACTTGGGTGCATTTTTCATATTTTTTGTTGGAATGGTTTGGTTTGAGGCTTCATTGGAATAACATGCCAGATGATTTTTGTATCATATGTCTTTAAGTAGTCATAATTCCATGAAAAACTATCCTTATACTTTTAAAAAACTTAATGAAGGCTTGTCTTTCAGGAGGAGAGAAGTTATTCCAAAGATTTAAATTTTGAGGTATGGTGTTGGTTCCCAAACTGATGACTTAAAATTGCATCAATGAGATATTTCTCTTATAGTTGGCTACATTCTTGAGTTTATCTTGCATATCATACAACTTCTCCAGTCTTACCACATTCTTAGGAATGTTATTTATCGGGTTGTCCATGTTTTGGTTAGGTGTTTGGTCTATTGCTACATTTATCTTTAGATCATGCTAACCTTCATCAATTACAGAATATTTGAAGCTACCTTCAAGGTGTAGGAAGCTTAAAATATGTTGTTCATCATCAAATATTCTCCAGTTTCTCACGTTATCTGGTACTGAAGGCCTGAACAACAATTCAATAGAAAAAGTATCATGAAATACATTGTTTGATGGAATTAACCTAGATTTTGCATTTGTTGATAGGTCATCATCATAGTTTAAAGAATGGGGAATAGGTGTAATATTAAAAGCATCAAATAATTTGATTAGTTCCCGCACCTATTTATAGTAATGTTTAAGCTGGCTTGAAAGGAAGTGTATGGTATTCCTTACCTATCTTATGCCAATTTCAGAATAATCGAATACCTTAATCTTTTTTACTTCTAGTTCTACTGCCTTTTTCAAACCTTGCATCAAGGCTTCATATTCAGCAGTATTGTTTGTTCATTGGAACCCAAGTATGCATGAAATCATAATTTTATTTCCATTAGGATCCTTTAATATGAATCCTGCACCTACATCTTCAAGAGATTGGGATCCATCGAAAAACAAAGTCCACATATTAGGATCTCTTTTCACTTTATGTATGGGCTCTGAATTATCTTTATTTTATGCATTAATGTGGTTAGTTAAATTAGAAAAAGTATCTAATATATTTTTAAACACTATGTTATACTATACAAGATCATTGTTAGTTTTAGTTTGTATATTACAGTGGGGCTCAACAAAATGAGTGCAATGAAGGATTTCAGATTGTGTGTTTGATTTTGCATGAGATGAAATCTCAACTTTATAGTTCCCAAAAAATGATTCATATGAATAAATTCCCAAAATTGAATGACTGAACATCACACGTTCAATCGGATCATTAAGTTCAGTTACCACATGCTTCATATATCTTTCCCTCAACCCTAATTTTATTAGATTTTCCATTGTAAGGTAACCATAGGTGTTACCAATCAGTCGTGAAATACCCCTTAATAGTAGTGGACCAATCTCTACTCAAAAGAATACCATATGTATCGGGGATGTCTACATCTATGATGTCAATAATATGATGTATTTTATGGTTTGATGACATCCTGATCAAAACATTCTTTAATTCTCTAACTCCTTTAACGTTGGTCCTGTCCAACTATATAATCTAGATATCAGATTCTTCTGGTTTAACATTCAGTCTCTCATGTACCTTAAAAGGCATCACATTGGAGGAATAATCTGAATCAACCATACATTTATATACATTTCTATTAAAAATATCAAAATTAATTGGAAAAGGAGGAGTGGTAGACCTAGACCTATGACCAGTCAAACATGTGTTCAAAGTTGATTGTCTTTTGGGTAGATTGTTATCGATAGATGGTCCAGTTTTATTTGTCCCCTTGTTTGTTCCCAAATAAATGTATTTGGTACCTCAAAAATCATTACCTTGTAAATATTTAATGAATTTCTCGTGAATCTAGGGAAGCTTCATAACTTTTAACATATATACATTTTCTTTAGTTCTCATTAGATCTTCCAAGAAATCGTACTCCAACTTCAATTGAGGAACCGAACTGGTATTTTGTTTGGGAACTTTATCAGTGTTCTTCAGGGTATGAGATGTTGTCTCAGGAGGGTCATAAGGGGTAGTGGTATCATGGGAATTGTTTTTACATGCACCCCTAGTGGTTAGAACATTTTGAGCCTCTATGTCTTCTTATTCTTCTAATCTAAAAAAAATGTCCCAAAAGAAGTTAACTTTTTGTTCATTGGGTTCTTCGGCTTATTGAGATTGGTCTTGTTATTTAGTTTCCTCTGATTCTTCTCCCTTAGGTTCATATTTATTCATGTTCCCATTCCTGGAGAGCTTGGAAAATGATGCAGGAGCATCCTGCCTCCAAAAAAACAACCTTGTTTGACTAGACCTAAGGACATCTTGAATTATTTTTATTTTCCTATGTTTTGTTTGAATTCTAGAAGAATTCCATAGGATAGGATTGTTGGGTTGAAATTATTGAATGTAATTGAATATTCCTTATTAATAATATATCGAGAGAGTTGTGAGAGTTAGAGATATCCCAGGGGTAAGTTAGAGATCTCTAAAGGGATTTTTGGATCTTAGAAGATCCTAGAGATTAATTTAGGAATGATTGTTATGGTCTGAATGGATTCTGGTTTAGAAGTCTTTGTGTTGAATATTGTAATACTTTGATCTTGAAGTGTGGCCAACTGAAAGGAAATCAATCCAATAGTAGAGAGAATGTTGAAAATTCCATTAAGGGCACATTAAGAGGCCTTATGTAATCTTGTGTTCAATATACGTACATTTGAGTATTGAAAATCACTCTATTTCAAGTGTTATATGGAATTGTGGGTTGAAGACCACTGTAAATTGTGTGTGTGTTAATTCTTTGCAAGATTGAGTGTGTAGGTGTTAATATATTAATAGTGAGGAATCCCCTCTTTGTGCATGTGTGTAGGTTCTTGATCCAATGTGGATGGATCACAAATAATAATTGATCACCGAAGGGATCAATATTCCAAAGGTGATAATTAACCAGTCAAGTTTGGGATCATTTGAATTTGGGAAGAGAAAAAGTTAGAATTCAACTCTGTGCATGGGAGTGATAAACAATAGAGTGGAAATCCCATTTATAATTGTTGATAAACAACTAGTTTCTGATCAATAGGACTAGTGGATCGTGATCATTGATTAAAGTTTCCCAAGTTTCCATTTTGTGTTAAAGAAGGGACGACTGAGATTAGATCTTGGAGGGAGATCTACTTAGATCAACGATCAAAATTAATCTAGTTTCGAGGTCTGAAGTGACAGTGCAAGGCTTTAGAAGTCAAGGCTTTGGAGTTGAATTCTAAAAAACACTCTAACGAAGAGTTCTAATATATGGTGTAGATCAATCGAAGGATAGAGGAGATAAATGTTCAAGATTGATCGTAGCATAGATGATATCAATGGTTGTAAGGAAGTCTTGGAGTAGAGAGATCAATGGTCGTAAGGAATCCACGTGGAAATATTGTGAATGGTTGTTCAGAGGTATGAAGGGTTGAAATGTATCTCCTATCAATGGTGAATATCTAGTTAGAGTTAGGTAGATTGACTGTGTAGAGAACGATGTGTGGAAACGGCTAATTTATCATCAGAGTCAGGATATCGGAGTATGTGGCTCGAGAAATACTTAAAAAGGTATAATCCAATAGGCGGTCTAGATCTATTTAGATAATTCTAGATCGATGTTGTGAAAGTGACATGTGGAAATGTTTTATTGGTTCTCATTAGTAGAACCATCGGAGTCAAATATATGAAATAAATCGAATAGAGGGACATTGATAGATGGTTGAGATCTATTAAAAATTTAATATATCAATGACTCAAGAAGAGACATGTGGCAAGTCACCAAAGTGACATATGGAATTTGACAAAGGCTGGGAGTGGCATCAATGAATGAGAAGTAGACACATGGTAATGATGTGGACAAGTGAGGAAGTGACATGTGGCAGTTAGATCGACAATTAGGTGAGTGACACATGGAACCCACATGTAAGACCTTGGCAAAGGCTTGGTGAAGTGGAAATGATGAAAACAATATATGACTGTATATCTTAGATTGATCAATGGTGTATATCATTTAGAGGATCGAATTCTGAGAGGGGAGGTGAAATATTGTCAGAGTGACATTTCATATCACCCAGGCTAGTGAGAGTTCAACAAAGGAACTTTGATACAAAGTAATAGGAGGTCGAATCATGACCTTCCATTGGAACATGACCAGGATAAGATCATACCTCCCATCGAAGCAGTTGTTCGAGGTCTATTATGATGTAAGAGAATCAAGAATTGGCATCAAAGGAATATTCCTTCATCTTGGCCGATGGGTGCAGGATAAATCTAATCATCCGTTTAGAGAAGATATTAATGGAAAGGATTCAATACTAAAATACTCTGATGAGAGTTCAATACCATCCATCATGTGATGATCGATGAAGAGGAATGAGAGATGAAGAATCTGATATCTCATGGAAACAAAAGTTAAGCATCGAGTGTGAATATTGTGGACATATCATGAGGTTCTATGGATATTAATGCCTCAACTGAAGCGTTGGTAGATTGAAATGAGTGACAGAGAATTCAAAGATCTGTACATAAGTTAATACCAAGAAGAGAGTCAAGTGGCTTGTGATGCAATTTTTTGCAAGGAAGCTAAGGAGAAGCTTGAGGATCTTGAATAACAGGTTAATTTCTTTTTTGAAGAAGGAGAAAATCAGCGGAGCTGAGTTTAGAAAGAGGTCACTAACAGAAGTTCACTTTTTTGAACTAGAGAAAGGGGGTATCCTTGCAGAGGATGAAGAAGAAGAGATACATTTTGATATTCTCATGAACTATTTTGGAAGTTGATATCAACATGAGGATGTGCTAACAAAGGAAGGAAATAAGGCTAGCAAGACTTATGTTTTCAAATATGATATTTGTGTATGATTGTAGGTTGTGCAAGGGAAGAAGTTGGACAGTCATTTGGAACTGTCATAAAGACTATTGAAGATGGAGATATGATTTTTGAAAGAATAGAACTAGAACATAATCAAAATTATGTCATGAAGGAGGATGATATATTGTCATATCATGAAGGTATCTAAAGGAAAGACTACACACAACTTGCAAATCAAATTATTGAAAAGGTAGATTTTGATGAGAGTTTGATGAGGTGTTTATATAAATACAAGAAGATGATGCTAGAAGAGGAAGATGAGAGACTTGATGTTGCATTAGATCAGAGTAAGATGATAATGGGAGCATAAGCAGAGAATTTAGAGTCTCATAGTTTTACAATTGATCACGTGTTTGTGTTTGTAGGTGCTGAGGGAAAAAAATGCATACAAATTCAAAATTATGTCATAGAGAAGGAGGAGACAACATTTTGTCATGAATATGATAAGTACCTAAGTCACATTTTATCAAGTGATGTGGATATGGGGAAGCTTTTTGTTGCAGTAAACAAAGAAGAGGATGAAGGACAACACTCATACATAGTGCTTATCGGTTTTCATGAAAAATTAAGGATGTTGGAGGACTAGTTGATCAATATAAGGATTGATAAGGGATATTGCATAATTGAGAGTAATAATTTTGAAGATATAATTCATTTTTCCACATAGGAGTTAAATATCTCTAATACTTTGTGATGGATATATGAATAAGAGGAAATGCAACAACCAGTCAACAACAACAGTAGCAAATTTCAGTAAGTTTGCAGCTAGAGGATAGACTAGATAGGGAGATTGAGGAGATGAGGATGTTGATGGTGAACATGTATTAGATAATAAATGTTGAAGCAAAGAATATTTACATAAGCAAGGAAAATGGAAAGTTACAGACAACAACAAGGAAGCAACAAGACAAACAAGCAGGAGCATAAATTATGGGACCCAGGAGGACTTCGGCTAATGGAACTCATGATCAAGAGATCATGAACACTTTTAGTTCCTTGGGAGTCTGATGCAGGAGCATCCTGCCTCCAAAAAACAACCTTGTCTAACTAGACCTAAGGGGATCTTGAATTATTTTTAGTTTTGTATGATTTGTTTGAATTCTAGAAGAATTCCATAGGATAGGGTTGTTGGGTTGAAATTATTAAATGTAATCGAATCTTCCTTATTAAGAATATATTGAGAGAGTTGTGAGAGTTAAATAGATCCTAGGGTTAAGTTAGATATATCTGGAGGGTTTTTGGATCCTAGAAATCATAGATATTAATTTAGGAATGATTGTTATGGTCTGAACAGATTTTGGTTCAGAAGTCTTTGTGTTAAATATTGTAAGCCTATGATCATGAAGTGTGGCCAATTGAAAGGAAGTCAGAAAAATAGTAGAGACAATGTTGAAAAGACCATTAATAGGCCTTATGTAATCCTGTGCACAATATATGCACAGTTGAGTAATGGAAATCACTCTATTTCGAGTGTTATATGTAATTGTTGGTTCAATACCTCTGTAAATTGTGTGTGTGTTAAATCTATGAAATATTGAGTGTGCAGATGTTAATATATGAATAGTGATTAATCCCCTCTTTATGTGTGTGCATAGGTTCTATATCCAACATGGATGGATCGCAAGTAATCATCAATCACCGAAGGTGTTGTGAGAAATTTCACCCTGCGAATAGGTTGAACTCCCCCTAGCCAGGTTTTCTTTGGTCTATGACAGAAAAGAACAAGTGGACACTAAAATCCCTCTTTCTTGTCTATTTATGCATGAAATTTAAGGATAAGGAGAAAGGAAATAAGATTAACATTTTCCATGTAGGTTGTCCTCACTGCTCCAATGTTGGATTCAGTCCAAGCTCTTGAATGCAGAAGCCACTCTTGCAATCTTCCTGCAAAAATTAAGACAACCCTTCTCTTCTACTTGTGCAATGTTAGATAAAAAACTAATCTAACTAATATGACAAGTATAAACATTCATACAATAAATTAAGCAAGACAAGAATGAGTAAATAGGCCAAGTTGTATTAATAAAAGAAACATTGGATACTTACAACCATGTTGATGTGATGCAAGATTTCCTCCAAGATTCTCCTTTCCAACCTCCTTTGTACACCACATGATGGTAATGAGAATGCTTCTGAACTCTCTCTGAATATCTCAAGAACATAGGTTTCATACTCTCAACACTTTCCTTCTAAGCCCTTGAATGGCCTTGCTTATAGAGAAAATTGGGGGGCTCAACCACCATATCAAATCAAGGGAATGGTTGAGATATTCACACCTTAGGTTAGGATTTGATACCCAAAATGGAGGGAATATAGATGACTCGAGCTCCTGATTCATCCCTCAACCATAACCATTCAAAAGTGTCTTAGTATTTTCCCATAGAAAAAGGTGGGTAAGCTCTAAAAAAACCAATGCTCACCCAAAGATTGAAACAAATCATTACTAACGCTCCCACATAGTCGAGTAGGGAGATTTTATTAGGGACTAAAGCTCCCTATACATGGGCAGGGGGGCGTTAGTGCTCAAACAAGGCTTAAAATGCAAGGTAAAAAGTGTTTTTTGACCTTCAAATGATGATTTTTATTCACCATTTTTTCTAGGGAACATGATAGACACTTCCAAATGATGATAGAGTTTATTTAGGCCTCCATGTGATGTTTTTTCTCCCCCAATTTGTCTAGGGAATATGACCAACACTTCCACATGATGATAGAGTTGCAACATTCAATTATGACACTTAGTAGAATATAAGTGCAGCACTTAGGAATGTGGAAAATAGACACCTACATAAGTGATACATAAGTGGGACACTTAGTAGAATATGATACATAAGTGTGCCACTTAGTAGTGTGGAAATTTTGCATGTAAAAGAAGGGATTGATGTTCCAAAGGTGATAATTAACTAGTTGAGTTCGTTATAGGACCATTTGAAGTCGAGAAGAGACAAATTTAGAATTCAACTCTATTCCCAGGAGTGATAAAGAACAAAGTGGAAATCCCCTTCACAATTGTCAAGAAACAACTATCATTTGATCAGGAGGAACAATGGATCATGACCGTTGATTAATGTTTCCTAGGTTTCCATTGTGTGTTAAAGAAAGGATGAATGGGATTAGATATCAAAGAGATATCTACTTAGATCGACGATCAACATTAATCCAGTTTTGGGGTCCGATGTGACAGTGCAAGGATTTCAGATTCAAGCCTTTGGAGTTGATGTCTGAAAAAAACGTTGATGAAGAGTTCTGATCTATAGTGTAGATCAATCGAATGACAAAGGAGATCAATGGTTAAGACTGATTGTATCATAGACGAGATCAATGGTTGTAATCAAGTATCAGAGTAGATAGATTTATTGTCATAAGGCATCCACATGGAAATATTGGTAATGATTGTCCAGAGGTCTGAAGGGTTGAAATGTAACTTTGATCAAGGGTAAATATTGATTTGAAGTTAGATAGATTGAAGGTGTAGCGAACAACTTGTGGAAATGACTTATTTTCCATCAAAGTGGGGATATCAGAGTATGTGGCTAGAGAAATACTACAAAAGGTATAGTTTGATAGATGGTCCATCTCTATTAGGAGAATTATAGATCGATGATGTGAAATTGATGCATGGAAAATTTTTATTGGTTCTCAAAGTAGAACCATCGGAGTTGAACAACTGAAATAACTTCGATAGAGGGACATCGATAGATAGCTGAGATCTATTCAGAATTGAATAGATCAATGACTCAGGAAGAGACATGTGGTAGGCCACTAGAGTGACATGTGGCAACTAATAGAGGTTAGACGTGGAATCAATGAATGAGAAGTAGACACATGGAAGTTATGTGGATGAGTGAGAAAGTGACATGTGGAAATCAGATCGACGAGTAGGTGCATGACATGTGTAAACCACGTGTAAGTCCATGGAGAAGGCTTGGAGAAGTGGAAGTGATGATGGCAGCCTGCGACTGTAGATATTATATTGATCAACGATGTATATCTTTAGAGGATTGCAGTCCGAGAGGGGAGGTGAAATATTATCAAAGTGAAGTTTCATATCATTCAGGCTAGAGGGAGTCCGGAAAAGGAACTATGATACAAAGGAATTGAACGTTGAATCACAACCATCCATAGAGAAACACTTAGAAAAGATCAGACTGCCCATAGGAGCAATTGTTCGGGGTATGTTACAATGTAAGAGCATCGAGAATTGGCATTGAAGGAATATTCCTTCATCTTGGTCGATGGGTGTAGGATAAATATAACCTTCCATTTAGAGAGGATATTAATGGAGAGGATTCAACACAAAAAGACTCTGACGAGAGATCAGGATCGTCCATCCTGTGATGATCGACGACGGGGAACGAGAGTTAAAGAATCTGATAGTTCATGGAAAAACATGTTAAGCGTTGAGTATGAAGATTGTGGACACATCTTGAGCTTCTATGGAGATTAAGAGCTTGACTGAAGCATTGGTAGATTGGAATGAGTGACAGAGAATTCAAATATCTATACAAAATATATTTGGGCTTGCGCATAAGTTTAAAGGGAAACTCGACTTCTGAGCTGTGAAAAATTGAGTTTATAATTTTGTAGAACTATGGGTTAAGACCGAGAGGTCATCAGAAAATATCTTCCATATTAATACCATCTAAATCCGAGGAATTATTTTTTCTGGTTGGGGGAGTGTTTTTATCTTTCTTCAGTTGGAACTTGAAATTTTTCTTAATGTATGAAGATCCTTCTCCTGGGTTCTTTTTTAGATCAATTATTTCATTGGAAATTTTTTTAATAATCCTCTGAAGAGCTTCCATATCCATAGAATCTGTGTTCTTTTTTCTCATATGATTTTTTAGTCATGGAAGCATTGGTTTTAGGATTAGTTTGTTCCTTCGAAGACTCGACTCTTGGGTTTCCTATTAGGCTCAACATTATTTTCAATTTAAGGGATTCTTTAAAAGTTGCCTCAAGTGTATTATTTTAAACATTCTTAAGAAACATCACCGTAGATATGGGATGGGTTGAATTATAAAATTTGATGTTGACATCTTCAACAGGTTTCAAAACTTGAGGGATTTGTTTCAATAAGCTAAGGAAACATTGGTTAAAATATTTGATTTTTTCTTTATATTCCATTTTGATCCTTGAGAGGTATAAGACTAAAGTTCCCCAAACATTTCAAGAAATAGAGTCTCAAAAATTATCCAACTGGTGATAGAGGATTATTCCAAAGAGAAGAACCGCATTGAATCATTATTCTCAAACGTGTAGGGAAACAACCTACAAACAATGTCTTTGTGTCAGATGTTTTGAAGTCTCACTGGAAGTAAGAATTTCTTGACGTGGACTTCAGCAGATTCTTTTTTGTCTAGATTGAACTTGGAAAAAAAATTCTCAGGATGTTTAGGCATATCATGAAGTTTCTCACGTACAACAACTGCATCTAGGAGTAACCAAGGTTGATATGGCAGTGGATTCTGGTTGTTTCCATCCATGGTTTGCAAGATGTAGAGGATTAATTGCGGACCTCCTTGTTCTTTCGTTTCACTTTCAGGATTTTATTCCTACATTCATATTTCTTCAAGATTACTCTTGGAGAAAGAGGTGGAGATTCGGGAGGTGACTGAGGTATACCATCATGACCATCAAGTGAAAATTTATCTAATTCAAAATCAAATTATCCTGGAATGTCTTGTAGTGCTCAGAACAAATGGTATTCAAGAGTTTCAACATTTGGGTTTTCCTCAGAGATATAAGTATTTTCAAATAAAGGATCAGTGGTTGAAGGTATCATTTGACTGTGAGGTAGAGAATAGTTGATTCAGAGCTAGTTGATCTGCCTACTTTGTTTCCTCATGACTATGCATTCACGAGAATCTCTAATGATAGTTTTGAGTTCTCCTTGAGTAAAGCTATGATGAGGTGTGGTTATAGGTTCAGAATGAGAAAGAACTCACTGAGTGGAGACCTGAGAAAGAGTATTCATTGAATAAAACAAATAATGTGAAGCTTGTTCAAGATGAAGTTGTTGAGAACTACTAGTGTGGGTAGAGTCAATGAGAGGAATAGAATGGGTAGGATTATTTGTTTTCTTTGCATCCATTCAATTCTATGGCCCTCCTTCTAGCATCATTTCTATTGACGGATCCAAAATAGCCTACCAAGTAGGTAATGGAGAATGTCTGATGGCAGGTCCCAATTAGACCCACGCTCATTTGGGATAACATTTTCAACCAAAATATTGGTATGGTTGCCACTCTAAATTTACTATCTAAATATGAATCTGAGAACCGAATGTTCGCAAATGAATTAAAATATGAGAATAAATAATGAATTTTATCTAATTCTATACTAAGATGCAATTCTAATATAATTTAAACTATCTCTATCTGGAGAAGATTGTTGAAATGAATATAGTGAAAAACAATATTGCTTGCAAAGGAATTAATTCATAAATACAAGGAGCATGTTAAAGTGACAATATAATAAGTAGAAAAACAATTAGTTGTTTCGTCTTCTCATTATAGCATTGTTATAGTCAAAAAGAAATCCTTGTAATATGAACATACAAAACATGGAAAGGAAGACATTCACATAGCCATCATCCACACATTCATAAAGGAACATATCCAATAAGAATAATCTCAATTGAATATATCAGTTACCAGAATTTCAAAGATGTCTCTTGTTCAATTCACCATACAGTAAAAGTAATTTCTTGATACAATCAAAATCAAAAGCCCCTACTCATTTACAATTCTCATTTTTATAATATCTAAGAGATTGTTTACATTCCAAAACTGTAACATAAACAAAATGTGTTCAGGACATGACTCTTCACATCCTAATGCAGTATATGATTAAGAAACATGGATATAAAGGAAAAATGGATCAGTTATCAAACTGAAGTAATCATGAGGTCTCTTGCATCTGCATTTGATCCTGATATTCCTTCCATAACGAATAGTCTTCCATTACTTTCTTTAGTTTATCTAACTATATTTTCTTTAGGTCTAACTCTCAATCACAGATCTTGGTAGAAACTTCTTGTTTTAACTCATGTGCCATCCATTTAATAAATTTATTAGTCATTGTGATTATCCTAGCAGTCCTTAGAAAATATTTTTGTAGAACTTCCTTATTCACCTCGGTCAGTTGTTCTATATTTACCTGGTTGATCTCCATGTGTTCCTAAATATTATCTATTTTAAACTTGGTTGGTGTTGCTTCATCAATAGGGGGCATTACTTCCATTCCAAATTACTCAATAAGATCATCTGAACTATCCCATAACCTTTTTCATGCTTTTGTTGTTGTCTCTTGAATATCCTAAATATCCTTCAACAAAAGTTTCCATATATCAAAAAAAACTTGGTCCTTTAGTTTTTCTTTCCTGGAATATAATGGCAATGTGTTAGGGGGATCCTTGTACATCTCTTGTCAATCGATGAATTTATCAAAGGCATCACTTGCCTTTTATATTGATCTATGATCTTGTTTATTTGGTCCAAAGACTTAATTGATCATATATGTTTGTTTTCATATTGTTAAGAAGGCATAGACACTCCTTTGGCTCAAATTTTAGTCTTTCATTCAGCTCCATTTCTTTTGATTTTATAACTTCAAAAGTAAGAGTTGATGATTTTCTTTCTTCTAAATCAATCTCGAGCTTCTCATTTTCCTGTTCCAATCCCAGGACCTGGTGTCCTTCTTTCTCAACGAACTTTTGGGATTAGACTTGTTCTATTTGTATATTGAATACCTCTTGATCAAGATCAGTTTTGATTTATTCCATTTATTTAGAGAGGTTTTGTTTGATAGACTTCAGCTCTTTATTGTGTAGATCTCATTCTAACCATACTTTCTTCTCAAATTATTCATTTAACTTACTTCTCTAGGTTTGTAGATCCCTATTTATCCCTTTTGTGTGAAGAGCTTCAGCGGTCATGCTTGCCTTTTCAAACTTCGAGGTGAGTTCATCTCTTGTCTCTTGCACAACCATTTCAATCTCCTCCTTATGAAGTTTGTCTTTCTCCCTAATTTATTTGAGGATATCTATGGAAAAATTTTCCTTGTGTATGTTCATCTCCCTTTCCAACTCATCAATTTTAGGTTTTGCATTGCATAATTTTGTGGTAACCTCAAAAAAAGATGATGCATTTTCTCCCGCGAATGCATGAAGAGCAGAGGTTTCCTATATAGCATTGTCTTTTGGATCAAATCCTACCTTCCATTCAATAACCCTCCATGTGGCTGATAGTTGGTTGATTCTCCTCTCTCATTTTCATTCATCCTTTTCTCAATCACTACAACAGATCCCTATTATTAGCTCCTTTTTTTTCTTCCATTGGTTGTTTTAATGAATTTTTCTCCACTTTTTTGCTAAATTCAACGCTATTTATTGGGAGGATGCTATTGATGGTGCTATTTGTGTTTGGAAACACAATTTGGTGCAAATATAGGTGCTATTATCACCTAGTTTAGAACCCTATTTAACGCCCAAGTTAGCTCCATATTTAGCTCCCTATTTAGTGTCGTAGTTAGCTTCCCAATTATCGCCTAGTTTAGCTTCCATTGTAGCTTCCAGTTTAGCTTCCATTGTAGCTTCTAGTTTAGCTTCCAGATTAGCTTCCTTTTTAGCTTCTAGTTTGGCTTCCAATTTAACTCCTAATGTTCCTAAATAGTTAATTTGTTGAGTTGTTGGGGGTTAAGTGGATAGGGTGTTTGGGGATTAGGTGATTTAGGATTTGGGGCCTAGGGATTAAGGGTTAAGGGATTAGGGGTTACAATGTAAGGGATTAAGGGTCAAGGGATAATGGATTTGGGGCTTAGGGGTTAGGTAGTTTAATGGTTAATTTCTTAGGTATTATATATGGTCAAGGTCTTAATGACATCCATCGACCCCACACATAATCATTGAGATCATCCACGTCTCATTTTCATCATCTGTCATTGCCATATGTAGAATATTTGTCAGAACTCTTTTGAGATGTCATGGAACTTCCAATACACCCATCACAAATATCTTCCACTGACCCCTCACAGTGAGTAGTGAATAGGGAAAGCATTGAAATTTCTTCAATCTATGTCTCTATGCATCAAAATTTGACATGGTTAGACTAGACACATGCGTTGAGAGTATGGGATGGTTTCAAGACTCAAGGATGTTTGATGTCCCCACATAATATTTAAGCTCATCCACGTTTTCATCAATGTTCATAATGGATGTCTCATTTTCATCATTCGTCATTTCCATCTGTATAATCTTGTTGGAACTCTCTTGAAATGTCATGGAACTTCTAATTCACCCATCACAAATGTCATGCACCGACCCCGCATAGTGAGCAGTGAATGGGGAAAACGTTGAAATTTATTCAATATTTTCTTGTATCCTTTGAAATTTGACATGGTTATACTAGACACATGCCTTGATAGTATGGGGGGGTTTCAACACTCAAGGATGTCTGATGTCCCCACATAATATTTGAGATCGTCCAAATTTGCATCAACATTCTTCATGCATGTCTCATTTTCATCATTCGTCATTCCCTTATATAGAATTATTGTCAGAACTATCTTGAAATTTCATGGAACTTCCAATACACCCAAATTTCTTCCACCGACCCAGCAAAGTAAGCAGTGAATGGAGAAAATGTTGAAAATTTTCAATCTTTTCTCGTATGTGTCTAAATTTGACATGGTTAGACTAGACATTTGCCTTGATGGTATGGAAGGGTTTGAAGAATTAAGGATGTTTTATGTCCCCACATAATCTTTGAGATCATCCATGTTTTTATCGACATTCAATATAATGGACATCTCATTGTCATCATTCATCATTTCCATCTATAGAATATTTGTTGGAAATCTCTTGAAATGTCATGGCACTTCTAATACACCCGTCACAAATGTCATCATGCATTGACCCCGCACAATGAGCAGTGAATGGGGCCAATGTTGAAATTTATTTGAATTGTTCATGTATGCGTCAAAATTGACATGGTTAGACTAGGCACATGCCTTGATGGTATGGGAGGGTTTCAAGACTCAAGGATTTATGATGTCCCCACATAATATTTGATATCGTCCATCTTTGCATTAACGTTCATCATGCATGTCTTGTTTTCATCATTTGTCATTTCCATATATAAAATATTTGTTGAAACTCTCTTGAAATTCCATGGAACTTCATATACACCCATCACAAATGTCACCCACCAACCCCGCACAATGAGTAGTGAATGGGGCCAACATAGAAATTTCTTCAAATTGTTCTTGTATGCATTGAAATTTGATGCAGTTAGACAAGACACATGCCTTTATGTTATGGGAGGGTTTAAGGACTTAAAAATGTTTGATGTCCCCACATAATCTTTGAGATCTCCCACGATTTTATCAACGTTCATTTTTGACGTATCATTGTCATCATTTATCGTTTCCATTTGTATAATATTTGTCAGAATTCTCTTGAAATGTCATGGAACTTCCAATACACCCATGAAAAATGTCATCTACCAACCCCACATAGTGAGAAGTGAATGGGGCCAACGTTGAAATTTATTCAAACTTTCCCTATATGCATCAAAATTTGACCTGGTTAGACTAGACACATGCCTTGACAATATGGGAGGGTTTCAAGATTCAAGGATGTCTAATGTCCCCGCATAATATTTAAGATCGTCTAGTACATTTGCATCATTTTTCATCATTGACCTGTCATTGTCATCATCCTTCATTTCCATTTGTAGGATATTTGTCGTAACTCTCTTGAAATGTCATGGAACTTCCAATACACCCATCACAAATGTCTTCCACCAACCCCGCACAGTGAGCAGTGAATGGGGACAACGTTGGAATTTCTTCAATATGTGCGTGTATGCATCAAAATTTGACCTGGTTAGACTAGACACATTCCTTGACGTTATGGGAGGGTTTCAAGACTAAAGGATGTCTGATGTTCTCACATAATATTTGAGATCATCCATGTTTACATCAAATTTCATAATGGACGTATCATTGTCATCATTCATCATTTCTATCTATGGAATCCTTGTTGGAACTCTCTTTAAATGTCATGGAAATTCCAATACATCCATCAAAAATTTCATGCATCGGCCCCACATAGTGAGAAGTGAATGGGGCCAACGTTGCAATTTGTTCAATCTGTGCATGTATCCGTCGAAATTTGACATGGTTAGACTAGAAACATGCCTTGATAGGATGGTATGGTTTCAAGAATCAATTATGTTTTATGTCCCCACATAATCTTTGAGATTGTCCATGTTTTCATCAATGTTCATCATGCACGTTGATCTCATTGACATCATTCGCCATTTCCTTCTATATAATCTTTGTCGGAACTCTCTTGAAATGTCTTGGAGCTTCCAACATGCCTGTTGAAACCTAATTATACACCCCTACCCCTCCTCTCTCATTTCCCTATGCCTTCATCAATATCATTTCTCTTTTGGTTGGTTAAGTCGGTTTCCCATTACTAAATGACTTAGTTTTTTATCATTATCTTTCTTGATTGATTCTTTGCACCAATTATATTTGTTTTCTTAATAGATAATTTCATTTCTTGGTTTGCGTTCAAAATATTTTTCATCATGTTACCAATGATTGAGCATGCAGCAGGTCAACCAAGTCCTTTTTTTGCACAGGAAACATCCAAAAGAAAAACACAACAATTCAAAGCAGTGGATTTTGGGCTTAGATTGTGAGCAAACAAACAGGTTAAATTTTCAACGGTGGAGATCCAATAGTCAATTAATATCAATGGCTCTTGTGAATTCAAGAAGCCCCAAAGTGTTGGAGCCCTCAATTTCCAAAGTGGATCCTCACTGCCACGTCACTTTGTGAGTTCGATCATTCAGGAGATATCCATACTCTGCATTCAAAACATCTTGAATCACCGAAGTGTCGATGATGCATGGCATTCAAGTGTCTATGATGCGTGGAATTCATATTTCGATGACGTCTAGAATTCATTTGTCGATGACACGTGGAACTCATTTCAGACACCTTTGGTTACATCATCTTCTCTATTTCAGGTGACACGTGTCATTCTTATTTTTATGACATGTCACTAACTATGACATCATGCCACATCACTCCGGGAGATGATCACTCTGGGATATTTTAATTCACAGCAAACACATTTCCCCGAAGCTCCAAACGTCAAATTGTCGAAGTGGCCTCCACGTCACTCTGTGATATTTTCACTCCGAGATATTTTCATCCAGACAAAACACGGTTCCCCAAATTGTCAGAGTGTCGAAGGGCCAGAGAACCCGAAGACCTGAAATATTAAAATGATTAAAGTCTTAATATCAGTTTAATTAGAAAAAAGTGTTGGTTAATGACTTTGTGATTTTATTCATTCGAGAGATATGTATACTCTGCACTCAAAAGCTCCCGAACATCGAATTTCTGAAGTGGCTTATCCTCATTAATTTCATGTTTTGAAGTTTTTAAACGATGCCAAACGAATGGAATGTCGAGCCACTCTACGGAATCATATTGCTCGTGTAGAAGAAACTCGATGATATTCGAGAGGTGCATAAACTGAAGTTCCAGGTCCAGTCCTTGCAACACCATAATCGGGAATTGGAGAAACTGTACTCCAAACTAAAAAATAAATATCAAAGACTCTGGAAAAGTGTCAGAAGACTTTCTTCTTCCCCCATGAGATATATTAAAGAAAAGCATTGCCAACACATCCAGATATCTCCCAGTTGGGCTCCAACAACGTGCATGGATACCAGTGCTCGAAACATAACTCAGTTTTTTCACTCATATTTAGTTTTTGTCATCCTCAATTCGATTCAACATATGCATCAGTTTGGTTTATGATTAGCAGTAATTTTAGTTACTTACGTTCATGACTCTTTTAGATTAAGGTATCATAAGTGGTCTTTTATATGTGATAAGAACCACTCCTTTTTATTAATTCAAGCTCGAAGGATACCTTAATATACTCCAATAGGTTTTTAGTTAAGTTAATAAGTTGTTTCACAGCTGATGGTGTAGAGTTAAGCCTCAGTCCCAGATGGACAAGAGCCTCTGCAACTTTGATAAATATGCAGTTTTTGTATGTCTTGAATGTTCGGTTTTTGGGAAAATAAATTCAATACATCAATTTGGTTGAACCTATTCTATGCATGGATTAAATCTCTCTACCTAGTGAATATATTCTTGATGACAATGTTCTTTTCCAAATCTACATGTGTCTTTATCTTATCTTGAATGCAGTTTTTGATCTATGTGAAGTACATTTCATTTCATTCAACTATTGTATAACTTATATTTACTAATATGCAACCTATAAAACATCTAATGCTTTGGTGAAGATTTGTTTTTATTGCAACCTGTGGTAGTAATTGTGTTTTTGATACATGTTTAATGTCTTGAAATGATATTTTAAGTATTAAACTTCTTGCAGCAGATTATTCATTGAGTGATTTGTCTTTTCCCTTTGTTTTTACCTCTATTATTTCACTTGTCTATCATTTGTGTGCCACCATCCAAGGATATCCTTAATCTATATCATTTTTCCAACCCCACCATGCTCTTGTCTTGGTAAAACCAACCCGCTAACTGACCAACAAAAATAAAAAAAACCAACCATTCTAAACTTGAGGTGGCCTAGCTCTTCCCTTAGAAATGAGGTGTATACTTTAGGACCAATAATTCCCATCACCAATTTCATCCACCGACCCCGCATAGTGAGCATTGAATGGCACCACTGTTGAAATCTCTTCAAAATCTAACTGTATGCATTGAAATTTTACATGTTTAGACTAGGTGCATGCCTTGATGATATGGGAGGGTTTTAAGACTCAGGGACATCATTCTCTTCATCATTTCCATCATCATGGTTTTCATTTCCATTATCATCATCATTATATTCATCATGACCCAATTTCTCCATCCATGTCAACAAATATCAAACCCGACATACCCATCTTTACAATGAAAACTGATGAAGATGTTGATTTCCATGTATTTGTATTTTTCTTGTGGAATTATTCGATATGATTAAACCATGACATTATTAATTTGAGACAGCCCAAAAGAATTTTATAGGATCCAACATGCAATTGGTTTATTTTTTAATGGGTTAGGGATTATATCGGGTGAAGAGCTTAATGACATCCATCAAACCTACATGGTTAGCAGTGAATGA
Organism: Picea engelmannii; assembly: GCA_009831015.1. Lineage (NCBI taxonomy): Eukaryota > Viridiplantae > Streptophyta > Pinopsida > Pinales > Pinaceae > Picea > Picea engelmannii. The sequence continues at coordinate 215,320 of ML779475.1, read as the reverse complement.
GGCCAACGTTGAAATTTCTCCAAATTGTTCTTGTATGCGTCGAAATTTGACATGATTATACTGGGAACATGCCTTGATGGTATGGGAGGGTTTCAAGACTCAAGGATTTCTGATTTCCCCACACAAGCTTCAATATCATCCATGTTTCGAGGGGGTTAGGGGTTAGATGGTATAAAGGTTAAGGTCTTAGGATTAGGCTTTGTGAAATATTTCAATTTTGTTTTAAAATATAAATTAATGAACAAACTTTGGATACATTAATTAGCCTAATCGTCTGGATTTACATTGATTTCTCTTCTCTTTTCATACAGGACATTCTACCTTGTTTTGATGTTCATCTCTATATAAAATGAAATTATTTTTACATGAATGAATTTTCTTATATTCGATCCCCAACTCAACCAACAACTGACGTGCTTCTCTGCAAGTTGAAGGAAACACATTCTCTTCAGGGAAGATTTTAGTTTTTAGTGCCCTGTAAGATTTCGAGAGATTAAATCAATTAAAGGTTTGACTTACGATGAACATGTTTGATATGTCAATATATACTACAACTGTGTATATACAATATATGGTTTATTACATCCCCTTAAAGAAATATAAACATATTTGATGGATGTTTATGAATTATGTACACCAATTGACAATGAAAAGTAAGAAATACATTTCAAGTCACTTGAGTAGGGTAGTGAATCCTTTGTCTGACCAACCAAATAGTGACTTGAATTCTAAAAATATCAATATGCATGCAAGTTTTGAGGTTCTATTTTCACCCAATATGAACACAAGTGTCTTCATATCTTGCTTGATTGATTCTTTCAGGTTGTTATCATGAATATTACGTTGGTGGTAATTACCCCAGCTATCATCGTTATTTTCAACCATATGATCATTATTGTCATCATTGTTTCCATCCCCAAAGAAACATGTAAGAATTTCATTCAATCCTTCTTCATGCACTACATTTTCACTATCATCATCATCATTAAAGATATGTGGCATGTCATCATTGTATGCTAATCGCATCATCTCTTCAAACTTATCAGTTGGTAGTATTCTCTTCAATGTTTCTCTTTTCACCTTGGTATGATTTAAAGGATGGTTTGGATCATCCCATCCAAATCTTAATAAACCATATTGATCTCGGGTATTAGTAGGTGTATCATAAATGTCTTATACATATCAAAAAACACAAGCATTATTTAATGTTTGGCAAGAATTGGATAAATCCTAATTGTATCAATTTCAAAGAAATATAATCAAATATATTGTCTTAACCAATAAGAATATATAATATATGAACATATATACACTAATTGAATAGTGAAATATTATTTTATATACTACTTCTTTTATACAATAATTTAAAACAAAACACAATTTTGACAACATAGTGTATAAAATGTCAATCCACACTCATTGATTATTCTTTGGTTTTCTTCCCTTAGGAACATCCTTAGGGAGACCTTGTTCTTCCATTTTCTTTCGTGCAAGAGTATGTTATAAGAAGGGTTAATTAATCAATAACTCATCCCCAATGGTAAGGTCCATAATAGCCTCAACCATTATCAGCCTATGTTTCCATATCTCCATCTTTATCATTTATAACTTCAACAAATTGGTAATTTGGTCTTACATTAGGGACCCTTCCCTTACTACTATTTATAAAACCTGCAATATTTTTGTGTGTGTATGCACGTCCATCTATATACCAATATGACCTCTATTAATTTATTTTCCACCTTCCAATCAGAGACTATATGTATACATATTTGAATTTAGACCATATGTTGACATGCTAGTCTTATATTATGCTAGCCTTCTCCATTCACCATTGTAATATGAGTCCCATAGATGATTTTAAGGGCTAAATTTCGCAAATGGGCTAATTTTCCATGGTTTTCCCAAAAAACGTTTTGTCAATTTCCTTTTTTTCTAAAAATGATTCGCCCAAATTCCATGGAATAAAATTGTTTCCCTTACAAATCGCCAAAATTTTATAGAAAATATATAAAATCCTTAGAAGTTTGAATATTTTTACAAAACTCTCTCTAAACATTTTACATTTTTCATATTAAGGACTAGTAATATTAGCCCACATTTCTACATTTAATATAAATTTCCATCCTTAAAATCATCCCTGAATATGATGGACCATAATATGGAATTAATCTCATAGTGGTTTTTTGTCAATTGTTCCTATTTTTAGATCCCACATGGACATTTTGGACAATAAAGAGGCCTATATTTGCTCCATGAATATTGGAGGGTCATATCATGTAGTTGTATCCCCAAAATTGAAACACCTCATACACTCTAGGTAGTTGTTGATCAATGGGCCAAGCGCAATACAGTCGACGATCAAATGTCTCTTTGTAAATTGATCTCAAACTCAAAGGAAAGTCATCATCTCCATCACATTAAATCTCATAGGGTATGTATTCCACCTTCCCCTTGTCTTTAATAAAAGTATGCATCTTTAAAGTGGTTCTTATTATGTTACTTGTTTTCATCAAATCCTCATCTTCAGAGCTAGTATATGTGCACATATTTTTGTTAGATGTATCATCTGATAAATGCTCATCTCCCTCTAGGCTATAAGTCGGTGCTCCAGGAAACTTTAATCCAAGAAATTTATTCTGCAAGTATTCATTAAGAAAAAAATTAATTATTTAAATAATATAAAAAAATGTTTAAAAGAAGTATACATATTAATTATATCAAAATTACTTAACACAATTCCAATTGGATTTGAATCGATTGTAAGAGGAATACTACCCAATGGAATCTCATCATCTATGTAATGTCTGTGTACAATTGCTCGTTTCAATTGTTTCTTTCCAGGACATATAGAACATCCACAAACAACAATTTTCTCAAAGTATTCATCTCATGTACTATATTCTAGACCAACCTCTTGTTTAGTGCAATCATTTGTTGTGTCTGCAAGATCCATTTTCATATCATCTTCCACCCACTGTCCTCTATGTAATTTAATAGTTTTAGGTCCATGTCCACGTAGATATATTTTTCTTTTGCTAATTGAATGCTCAAGCTCTACATTTTCTCCAATCTCCATCTAAAATAATCAATAACATGCATTAATTTCTGACAAGATTAGATAATACACTATAAAATTAAATAATTTCATGAAAAAAGATGAATGTTTCACAAAATTCCTTCAGGTCAATTTTTCCTAAGTTAAGTCAAAATTAGAGTACTTGATGTCATGCGTCATTCATTGTGTCCTCATTTGATATGACATGGTCTATTTCCATGGCCTCCTCTGGCTCCTGTAATACACAATATAGTCAATCATTTTTAGTAAACCAATTATATAATTTCAACGAATATGCTATGCAAAGAAAAACCTCACCTTAGTCACATTTTTAACATTATGATATCATGTTTTGGAGTTGAAAAAGAAAAACAATTTATGACCCTATGTAATTACATCGAGCCAAAATTTCAACAAGAAAAGTATCCAACATCCCTATCCCACATGACCATCCTAATTTTCAAACATTTTCCTTGATCATAGAATCACATTTAATCACCATTCTTGTGCATTTTCAACCAATAAGTTTGATCTCAAAGGCCACATGGAAAAAAATGACTTTATCTCCTCTATGTTGTATCCTTTATGAATTCATAAAGACCTTCCTCCTTTTGTTGAGGTTGTGTTTTCTTCTTACCTTTATTGAATCTGCAAATTTCGTTGTCATATCCTCTTCCACTTTAATATCCCAAGGCCGAGCCCGATAGTAATTATTAATGTAACATGTTTTGTAGGCTGGTGATCCAAGTATTTATAAGCTAGTAGGCTTATGAGTTGATTAGGTCGGGACCCTAGATGTTAAAGTCTAGGAGCATGTTTTGTACATGTAAATATTCATATTATTAATATAACCACATCGTTGCGTGTAGACTGACCACGAAGAAAGAGTATGGGGGATTGAACTCCACTAGGTTGGGCAAGTGAGGAAGCTAAGAGATTGAGGAAAAAGGGATAATCTTAAGAGCCTAATAGAATAATATATTATTATTCTAAAAGTTGTAAAGAGGATATTAATTTATCCTAAGTTCCTTTAGGAAGAGGAACGAGTTTCAAGTGGGGAGGGAACGTTGTCCTAGAGATCCAAGTGTCATCCAAAACACATGAAGATTTATGGGAGGGCGTTATCACCATTCTGACCATTCTTTGAGGATTCATACCATTCAAACCAGGCTGGTCATTCGTTACCCCAATTAACTAGCACACCCAACAAGCACACAGTAACCCTGGAACACCATTGTGGACATCCTAAAACACCCCGAACCTCTGTGTAAGAAGACGGATTTTTACCCTTGTTGCACCTATACCCTGGGGATTGCCTATGTTTTGTCCTATCAGTATCATTTTCCATGCCCAATTTATGTTGCTTCCATCACCATGCCCATGTGTTGAGGAGTAGGAATGAAGAAGTAGAATTTTAGGACCGAGGATAGAAGAACCAGGTTGTCAAGACTGTGAGCAACTCTCTCCAGTCGAGAGAGTGTGTTGAGGAAGTGAGTTCTCTTGGAGGGAGTCTAGTAGCAGTTGGGTAATGAGAGTCTGTGAGTTGTGGGTGTAAGTGGCTCCTTGGAGGAAATCCTTTATGTTGTATCATGAAACTTCATGTTGTCCTTTCCTAGCCTAGGAATCCGTTGCCCGATGGAGTTTAGTCCCACCTCGGAGGTGACCCACTACTGAGAGTGATGAGTAGTGTAGTCTAAGGTTGGGAGGTTTTTGTAAGGTCTACACACGGCTGGTGTACTTCAATTAAAATATAAGTACCAATCCTCTGTTCTTTTACATCCTGTGTATTTGTACATGCTATAATGATGAGTATTTCCTGTATATGATTTTATATTTATGGATTTTCCTGTGAATACTGTATGCATGATTTTACTGTTATTTATGCATTATGTTGTGTGATAGAAGAATTTAAATCATTTATAAATTTTGTATGTGTTATTGTTTCTTCCGCATTAATCTATGTATGAACAAAATGTTTATGTCAGGTTGAAAATTGCACTAAATGTGTGTGTGTGTGTGTGTGTGTGTGTGTGTATTCGAGCATGAGAATTATCTGGAGTAGCATAGCCTGACCTGGGTGGCCGAGGATGATACAAATTGGAATCATAGAAGAAATATGTTTACTTTGTGACGTATTAGAGCATTTTCTGGAGTAGCATGCCCAGTCCTGGGTGGACAGGGATGTTACAAATTGGTATCAAAGCCATGGTTTCAACACTAAGCCTAGATGGGCCATGTAGGTGGTTAATGAAACATATTTTTCAAAGTGAATTGTTGTCAAAATAGACAAAATATGAGTTAAGAATGACCCTGGGTGCCATGAGAATACCTTGGTCATGTTATGAAGCTCAGGAGGTATAACGATTTATGAAATGGAAACAAAGAAGAAGTCACAACAATCGTTGTGTTGGGCCACAAGGTTTGAATTTGAGGTGTAAGATCTGTGCAGGGGAAAGGCCAACCTTTCCATCCATCAGATCTGGAGGAATGTGTAGGAGAGTTAACCTCCAAGTCCTTCAGACTTCCCGACTTCGAAATTTTTTATGTGTTATAAGAAAAAAAGGGATCGAATCCCGAAGTTTCTAAGTCCCAGAGAGGATCTACACCGTAGATATGAGGAGAAGTGTTTACCGTTGTATTTGAGAAATAATAGATCGGAGCTGGTAGATCAAGCCAAGAGAAGAAGGTAAGGCATAATGGTTGAAGAATAGATATGAGCTGTCAGATATGCGCGTGGGTGGTTGTGAGTCATAGATATCACAGCCATTCAGAATTTGACCTTCAAGAGAAACAAAGTGTTCTAAGTCATAAACTCTCAAAGTCCCAAAATATGGAGTTCATCCAGACCATTCACAAAAGGAGACGCGTGTCAGAGGATCAACTTGTTCAAGAGTTCGACGTTTGGGAGAATTGGAGTGTGCAAGTGTAAAATCTTCTAAAGCTCGAAGTCCCAAAGTGACATGGCCTACTGACATCACTGGGGATGACGTGGACACATGGGATGTGTGCCACATGTCAGTGAGTTAAGAACCTTTGGAAGACATAAATGTCAGGTAGAACATGACATGTGTCACCCGTCTGATTGGTCCACATATCTACATCTAGTATTTCTCCACATGGCACTCCTCTCGGGCATGGGTAGTGGAGCCCCTGATGAATACATAAAGTATTTAAAACCTTGGTGAAGAATTTAACTAGACCAGGCCCACAATAAATTGACCCCAGTAGACGTGTGGCACCATATCATGAAGTATGGAGACATGGTACTCCAGAGGAAAAGTGTTACAGTTAGCATTGGGTAGAGAACTCGCGAAGGAATAAGGCTAGAGTTAATCCCAATTGTTGGTCACGGAGGACACACAACAATCAATGTGGTAATCTAGAGACTTGACACTCCAAAAGAAATGGTTCATGATCAAGTGGGAGGAATAAATCCCTGAAGTCTCGTAGCACCAAAGTGACGTGATGTGAATACGTCATCGGAGGTGACATGGAAGCATTCAAAGATTCACGGTTCTGGATTTTTGGGGTGTGCAGATCTCAAATCCTTCAAAGTCTCGGAACCCCGATGCTCCAAATTCCTGAAGCCCGGAGGGGCGGAGTTAATCTCGACCATTGATAAAGAAATGACACTTGGAAATAGATGCAACAGTCTGGAACTCTTGAAGCCTGGAGTTCCATAGTAATTATCAGTCCTAGGATGTTGGGAAGTCATGGACCATTGATCCACCCCACTTCACGAATTCTCCAATTCGGCACTCTAAGAGATTTTTGTGATGTGATTTGGAAATCGTCGATGCCCAAAGTCCTGAAGTTCCTATCCACCATATATCTTAACAGAGAATGTGGACCGTATATCCATCGTCCTCCATGAATTTACTAGTTCGAGGTTCCGTGATTTTTGTGATGTGTGAAAAGGGAAACCTTTGAAGCTCCAGAACCTTGAAGTTTCAAGGCTCCAGATAAGCACCCAACTATTATCACTTGGTCACATGCGAGTTCAAGGCTAAATAAAAAGGGGCTAGCGCCTGAAAATTGTTGCAGAACAGAGAAGGGATTAGAGATAGAGTCATGAGGGGTTCTTGATCGACCAAGACCCGCAGAAATGGAGTCTAGTATTCTTTTTTTGAATCGTATTGGTTTATGATACTCTGGAAAATTATCAAGTCTAATAGCCTGACAAAATTCGGTTGAATGCACATTTTGTAGAGGTAACAATTGTCAGAACAAAATTGAATTGTCACATAGTGCAGAGAAATGGAGGAGGCACAGGACGCTTACAGTTCAGAGAATGAAGTTAGAGGAATGGATGTCCATTTGGGAGTTGAAGGAAAAAACTCCAATGGGCATGGAGAAGAAATATATAAAGAAGTGAGCATGATGAAAATCATTAAAAATTTGCAAACAAATATCCAAATTTACCAGGAAGATAATGAAAGTCTTAAGAGAACCAAGGAGAAACAGGAAGACTTCAATATGAAGTTAATGTGGAGCATGGAAAGAATTTAAAGGAAGTTGGATAAGGATAGTGGCTCCAATAAATCAAGAAGTCACGAGACCCCTGAGAAGAAAGGAATATTAAGGAGTGGTAGAAGACATCACCAACACTCCCAAAGGCATTCCAAAAGGAGGCCACATAGCAGTTCAAGTCCATATCCTACCAGAAATCATAGGAGATCTGAAGTGGATGAATTGAAGGGTGAAATGAATAAGATCAAACCTCCTACTTTTGATGGAGGGAACCAAAATTATGAAGATGTTGAGACATGGCTACTTGGCATGAGGAAATATTTCCAATTGCATAATTAGTCCTCTCATGAAAAGGGAAGAATTGCAATCTATCAGCTGAAAGGAAAGGCATCCATGTGGTGGTATTATATTGTGCAAGTGAAGCACATCAGAGAGAATAATGTTACATGGAAGGAATTCAAGAGAAATTTTGAAAACAAGTACTTACCCAAGAGATACAATGAAAAAAAGATGAAAGAGCTCTTTGAACTTAAATTGGGAAGCATGACTATAGATGAATATGAAAATAGATTTCTAGATTTGTTGAAGTATATCTCTTTCATTAAGGATGAGACAGTTAAGATCCAGAGATATATGAGTGGCCTGCCATCTTTCATCAGTGATAAAATCCAATATGACGATCCCAATACTCTAGAAGAAACCATACAGAGAGAAAAATGCTTATATGATCAGCAAAAAGGAAAGCCTACTTCCCAAAAATCTTGGGAAGACAAGAGGAAGTTTAAGAGGGAGAAGAGATAGAAGGGGAACAAGCCACCATTTTTCTGAAATAGTCCTCAAGGAAAGTCAGTTTTGAGAGAGCCTGGGATGGATGAAGTAGGTGGGAAAATGCCAAGGTAGACACCTATGCAATGTTGGGGTTGTAAATAAGACCAAAAGTATAGATATTTACCTCACAGAAAGGACAAGGTGAGATTTTTTCACAATGTTCAGCAAGCAGAAACAGTGGAGGACATGGGCAGAAGAGTACCAAGAATCTATGCAGCCCTAGACAACAAGCAAGTTGATTTTCAATCACACGTGATTGAAGTTGAAGGTATTATCAATAACCATGCCTTTACTATTTTAATTGATTCAGGGGTTAGTCATAGCTATATAGATCCTAAGGTAGTGGAAAGATTTCATACCAAGAAGCAAGCATGGGAAATCTTGGCTAGTGTAGCTGGCTACAGGAGCCAAGAGAAAGGTTGTTGAGTTGGTTAAATCATGTCCAATGGGCATGAATGGACTGAGTACCAAGGCATATTTGAACATCTTTCCTTTGGGATCATATGATTTCCCAATTGGTATGGATTGGTTGAACCAACACCATGTCATATTAGACTATCATAACAAGGCATTCACTTTCTTGGATGAGGAAGGAAATCGGAGAGCAGCCCAAGGAATTCTTAGGGAAATTATTGTCCGAGAAATCTCAGTAATGTCACTGAAGAAGTGTTACAGGAAGGGTTGTCAAATATTTGCAGCCCATATGGAAGAACCTAAGGATAAGGTTCCAAATCTAGAGGCTCATGAAGTCCTGGAATATTTTGAAGATGTTTTCAAGGAGGTACCAAGACTGCATCCAAAGAGAGATATTGATTTCTCTATAAATTTAATGCCTGGAGAAGCTCCAGTATCAAAGACTCCTTACAGAATGAGTACACCATAGATGAAGGAGTTGCAAATGAATCTTGAAGAACTTCTAAAGAAGGGATATATAAGCCCAAGTGTGTCACCTTGGGGTGCCCCAGTATTGTTCGTGAAGAAGAAATATGGTACATTGATATTGTGCATTGATTTCAGACAATTGAAAAAAATGACTATAAAGAGAAAGTATCCTCTACCAAGGATTGATGATCTCTTCGATCAGTTGAAGGATGCTAAGATATTTTCAAAGAAATATCTCATGTCAGGACAAGGTATGGTCATTATGAGTTCACAGTGGTTCCATTTGGGTTATCAAATGCCCTGGTTGTTTTCATGTTCTTAATAAATGGTGTTTTTCGATAATATTTAGACAAGTTTGTCATTGAATTTTTGGATGACATCCTTGTATATTCCAAGTCAGAAGAAGAGAATGAGCATCATTTGAGGATGGTGTTGTAAGTGCTAAGAAATAATCAGTTGTATGCCAAATTGAGAAAGTGCTCATTTTATCAAAACATAATTCACTATTTGGGGCATATCATATATGAAGAAGGGATAACAGCAGACCCTGGAAATATTGAGGCCATTAAAGGGTAGAAAGCACCTAAAAATGTGACAGAAGTCATATCCTTCATGGGTCTAGCTGGCTACTACAAAAGGTCCATTGCAGGGTTTTCGAGAATAGCTCATCCCATCACTTCCTTGCAAAGGAAGGGGAAGAAGTTTCAATGGACAGAATAATGTGAAAAGAGCTTCCAACAATTGAAGAAGTTGTTAACTAGTGCTCCAATTTTGAAGATTGCATATATGAATGAAGATTTGTGGTTTTCACAAATGCATCCAAAGAAGGAATGGGTGGAGTCCTCAACCAAAAGGGGTTTGTGATATGTTTCGAGTCCAGAAAATTGAAAGAGCATGAAAGGATCTATGCCACTCATGATTTTGAGTTGGAAGCCATAGTGCATGCTTTGAAGAAGTGGAGGCACTACCTCATGGGAAAGAGGTTTGATTTGAGGACAGACCATAATGGTCAGAAGTACCTATTTGATCAACCTACCTTGAATGCTAGGAAGAGTAGATGGTTGGAATTACTCTGTGAGTATGACTTTGATATCAAGCACATCAAAGGAAAGGAGAACAAAGTGGTTGATGCACTTAGCAGGAGAGTGCATGAACTGCATGTTATAACCATTAGCATGTATCAAACAAATCTTAAATGAAGAATTTTTGAGGCTGCAAAAGTTGATTTGTAGTACATGGAATTGGTAACTAAATTGTAGCAAGGTAAAATGCAGCAGAAAGTTGAATATTATGAATTGGGAATTGATGGAATTATCTTGTACAGAAACAAAGTTTATGTACCCAATTCTCATTACTTGAGGAGTATGATCTTGAAATAGATGCATAATGTGCCTTATGTTGGGCACCTTGGATAGTAGAAAATAGTTTCAGTAGCCAAGAGCCAATATTATTGGCCAGGCATGAAGAAAGAAATTGCAGAGTACATAGTTAAATGCTTGGAGTGTCAAAGGGTCAAGGCTGAGCATAGACACCCAGTTAGGTTGTTACATCCATTACCCATTCCTCAGTGGAAGTGGGAAGTGGTGACAATGTATTTCATCACAGACTTACCCATAACAACCAAGCAGCATGATGTGTTGGCCCTCGACCAAGTTTTGAGGAATACTTGGTCATAGCTGACCGTTTGGTACTTCGACTACCTATCGAAGATGGATCGCATAGCAAAGTGGAGATCGCGAGATCTCGCCATATTTTGTGGAACCTTTTTGGGTTTTTTGGGAATATTGTAATAGGAAATGGATGTCGTCCATTGTTTAGGCCTTTTTCTATGTATAAATAGAGGTCTAGGCCATGTAAGAAAGAGGCCCTATCTAGTCGATGGATTAGTGCATAATTTGGATCTATGTGATCAGAAGTCTGTGTGACTATAAGAGCTTTGTGCATGCTGGGATAAGTGTTGAGTGCACAGAGTGTGAGAAGGCTTAGTGCTTGGATCTACCCGAGGAAAGAGGATCTAGCGAGCTGCGCAGATCTCTTGTCCTATGCGGGGTAGGATCATTGAAGCTTCATGATGTAACTTCTTAACCAAGATAATAATAAGAAGACTTTATGGACATAGCCCCAGGGTGGGGGTGAACCATGGTAACTCTGTGTATTGTGTTGATGTGTTTGTCTCTCTCTTGCTAAGTGCTCTGGTATTTTTAGATAGATCTATTGATGCTTTGTGCTTATGAGATATGAATGCATTCTAGATATGATACATAAGATGATACGTGCTTAATCTATTGAGTATAACCTGTTTATCATTTCTAAGTGCTAGATCTGAGTAATTACTACAGTGCTATGTGCTTTCTGCGAAGTGTATTAATGAATGTATGTTAGGGAATAACTGATGCTAAGTGCACTGTAAGCAAGATAATCACATATATGTGTCCCAACTAAGGTTGCAGACATCTAAGTCCTGCAACCACCCCTGCCTCTACCTCAGGTGAAACTTCATCTACTTCGCAGGTGTTGCCGAAAGTGTCAGTAGTTAGGGCTTTTTTGGTGCACTCTTGAGCGTTGAACCCTGGGTCTGCCCCTGTGCCAACAAATGGTTCTGTTTTCGAGATTGGAAATGTGATTGTTGGGAACTAAAGAAGAAGAAGCTTTGTGTGAAATAATCTTTGTGCGTAGATCTGTTGCCCTAGTTCACAGTGTTATGTTTTACCTGTGGAAGCTTTGTGCCAAGAAAGAAAGGTTAGATCTGAAGAAGAGAGGTTAGATCTGAAGAAAAAGAATTCAGATCTGCGAAGAAAGAGGTCAGATCTACAAGAAAAAGGTAATATATGTAAGCTCTATGCTTTGATAAAGGTAAGAATAGTTAAAAGTCTTAGATCTGTAAGCTTTGTGCTCTGTAGAAGTAAAATAAGTAAAAAAAAATTGTTTATAAAGCATGGATCTAGGTATTTTTGATAGATTATGTCCTAGCTTGAAAACTAGGGCCTTGTTAGATGAAAGAAAGTTTGATATGAATAGATGTGATAAGTATAGTGATATATATGTTATACCTATGCATAGAAATAATGTCTGGACTAACAAGTGGATGCAGGATCCTAGAAAAAGTTTTTTGCAAGCTAGCTACCATGATCTTGGTGTGCAGTACATGAAAAGTTGGGGATCATTGAAGAGAAAGAGAGGATTAACTCTTTGTTACAATTGTACAAGGCTCAGACATCTTGCTAAGGAATTCCCTGGGCGAAGACCCAGTTGTCTTTGTTGTAAGGCTATGGACCACAAAGTACTATATTGCCCTAGAATGATTGCTAGGCTTGAGAAGATAAATATGGAACAAGCAAACCCTAAGGGAGATCAAGAGACCAAGATTATAGAAAAAACCCAGAAATAATCAGAAAATATATTAGTACAGATGAAAGATACCTTAAATGACCACCGACATGTTAGGTTATCAGAGATCTTCAAGAATAAATAACATATCGAAGTGAGAATAGGAGACTTCGACATTGACTGTGTTTTGGATGAAGAAACACAGGTGAAAATTATGACAGAAGGAACCTGGAAAGCTATAGGAAGACCTGACATGACCCCTTCATTAGGAGGAATAGGGTTATTCAGAGGAAAGTTGGTAAACCTATGTGGAAAGCTCACTCAGATATCTATGAATTCTCATGGAGCTTCGATAGAAGAAGATTTTGAGATTGTTAAGTTTGTGGAGGACAGCGCCATGTTTACTATGTTACTTGGTAAACCTTGGATTGAGAAAGATCAAGCCAGAAAACAGGAAGCAAAAAAGGACCTAGAACAATAGAGACAAAAGTTAAGAGACTTCATGACTAGAAGGATCGCGCAGTTGATTGAAAACCGGGAGAACAGATCAAGGGTTCTTGACACCAGGAACTTGGATGACGAAGTTAACAGAACGCTAGAAGAACCACAGAGGACCAAAAAATATGTTGGACAAGTAATACCCATGGATCTGAGGAAAGAATCTCATCAATACGAAGTTACCATGCCAAGAGAAGAAAAGAATCAGAATGAAAAAAGGATGACCGAGACAAAGCTCACTGGGAAGAAGGCTAGAAAACTCATGAAGAAGAAAGCAAAGTTGGAAAAATTACAGAACGTTCCAAAAGAAACCCCACAGAAGGAAAACATGCAGAATTTGAGCTTCGTCGGGATAGAAGAAGCAACATATGGCACTTCGCCATGTCGAAGTAATATAGCTGTTAGAAGACGATATACCCATTCCGTTGATGTCCCGAACAGCTCGGAAGAAATTTATGACCTGTTACCTGACCGTTAGCCTATGCCATAATAGACAGATCAAGAGTTAATGGACCCTCCTATCTATTACAAGCAGTCCTTTACAGCTTTACTTACTTATTCTGTCGTGCCATGCCCGTAAGACACTTTTTCCAATTGAGAACTTGAGCTCACAGAATACCCGCATTGTGGAATAGAGACTACCCCACCTTTCTCTCTACTCGATTATGGTACCTTCATCCCATTGATGACCTGAGAAAGTGATCTTGAGCTTACATGTCCGACGTGCTTAGCACAGTAGAAGAATCGGTGAGAGAAGTACTCGCTAGCTTAAGAACCAAAAGAGCTATGTCGTAAAGAGGAATGTACATCGGAGTCCAAGCCTCATCGTCAAGAGGATTAGTAGCTCCTCCATCCACTGCTCGAGCTGGACCATCCCGACAGACCGCCGAGAAATGTACTAAACATAGTGATGACATCACGAATGCCAAAATGATCCCGAGCATATTTCCCTCTTACATACCTCCTCTGAAAGGTGAAATCAATCGTGACAGTGTGCCCTAGGATTACGACTATCCTATGATCACTGCATACCTACCGAAGGGTGTGCACGTAGTTCGCACTGAGTAGACTTAGCTCACAGCATTGAAGTTTTGTGAATTCAACCTTGGTGACTGGAAAGCCTACAGTATGATTTCCCCACACAAGTATCTGACGATGACAAAGGGGAAGAATTCCAAGATCATCCCTCAGAAATGGACAATGAACCTCGCACAGTCCACCTTACTTAATGTAATGAAGATTCCACACTTTGGCAGGCACCAGGAGGTGAACGCTTGCATAAAATTGCTACTGATGAGCTACCATGGAGGATATATCTAGTTAAATCGATGTATAATGATCGATCCAGTGTTGATCAATCAGATCACTAGGCTGAGCATGTAAGGCCCTGACCCACAAGACTATTACCTTGGAAAGACCACAGATCACGCTCTTTCATAGAAGATTAAAGAGGCCTATGAAAATGTTGAAAAAGGAGCACGAGGTTACAAGGTAACCTCTATTGATAGTGGCGCAGTGCGCCTCTCCTGTTAGATGATCACAGGAAAGTTAGTCCACAAGAACAGACAGACGCAAGTATCTGTGTTTGTAGTTGATCTCGCAGAAAAATGCGTAGAAGGAGTCCAAATGAACTGGTCGAAGTACTTAGCGGATCAACTCGAATTGGATTGCAGAGAAGCGCAAGACCAAGGATATGAGTTACACTTCAGCTGGCTTCTCATGCTGATCTCCTTCATAGCATGGGAGATGCCGGAGGATGTCATTTTTCCTGAAACCCTATCGTTTGAACCATTGGCTGTGAAGCTCAGTACATTATGGTACACGACAGATATGAACAGGCAATGGCAGTCGAATACCCTCTTTCATATATACCACATCCAGTTGAATACCACGATATAAGCCACACCTCACATTACTCCGAACACAGTCCATAGATTCAGACCCTTAATGAAGTTTAGCGCAAACCGCCACTTCATATACCTAACTCCATGCGTTGATGAGCACCAGGAACAGCTGCAGTCCTATTATAAACTGACATAAGAATACCTTGAAGAGATGACCAAGGAATGGTTAGTGGACCTCCTTGTTGTATCAGATCCAGTGGATATTTCAGATATCCGCAGCCCAGAAGTTGCACAGGACACACCTGGGCCTAGTAAGACATAGAAGACAAAGAAGACAAAGAAGACAAAGGAGACGAATAAAACTGAAGAGGTTCAAGATGTGGATAGCCACTCTGTAAGGATAGCTTTCGTCACACTAGATGAAGAAGGTAACGACAAAGACCTAGAAGAAGTTGAACAGTAACCAGAAGATGAAGTCAAAGTTCTAAAGAAAAGAAAAGGGTCACCTTCAAAGTCTTCTGTTAAGAAGAAAACCAAAGTGACCATGACCAAGATGAAGACCACACTCAATCCAGATGACTTTAGCTTTCTCCTCACGAATTTGAATGAAGCTATAGAAGAGATCACAGAAAATCAGGAGGCCAAGCAAGAAACAATGTACAACAGAATTGAAACCGATCTCCAAGGAGTACAGCGAACCCTCCATTCTAACCACGCAGTCTCCACTGCGCCTATGAAAGAAGGAACACCCAAAGCAGGAGACGAGTCAGTTCAACTTCACAGGATTGTTGACCTAGTTGAATTACGCCTGCAAAAAGTAGAAGAAGTAACAACGCAGGCCACCCAGGCCCTAAAGCACGCACACAAGGAAATCATAGAGCAGTGCCAATTTGCACAGCAAGAGAAGGAGGCCATACATGAGAAGTTTGATAAATAATGTGCAAAGATCCAAAAGGAGAAGGTGAAAATTCTCACAAAGCAAATTGGGATTGAAGAAGCTGTCAACAGAGAATTTGGCTCTGTGAATGGCTTAGAACAGAAGGCAGAAGAACCCATAGAATGCCAAGTAATGAAGCTTTCTGAAGCCATTCAACAACTGCAACAAAGAGTAGTATAACTAGAGATCCAAGCTATACCAAGTACTCCACAAGAAGAACGTGACCAACGAGAAGTGAATGCCTAAAGTAAAGTAGAAAGGATTAAGGCACTCACTGAAGAATGTAAACAATTAAGTAGTAGAAGTGCACAGATACATGAGAACCTATCCGAGAACCCTGAATTGCATAAATTGGAGTCACAGCTCTAGGAGGAAAAGTACCAAGTTGAGAAGTTATAGGTATAGTTGAAGGCCCTATCAACCATAGATAAAATGAAGAGGTCCCATGAAAAGCGCATCGTGCAGCAGTAGATTCATATGATCCAGAGCAAGGTCATGGAAGTGACGCAACAACTTCAACCTTTGCAGGATAGGGCATGTCAACTATTATTAGAGATTGAGAGCCAAGGGATAGACCTAGAACAGGTCGTGAACACAGCAAAGCAATGCTTAGAAGGACCAGTTAGTAATGCACTCATTTAGGAGTTTTCCAAACAAGAAGTAGTAGTAAAGAAATAGGTTGAAGCAGCTTGAGCGAAGCTCGAGGCCTTCGAGGCAGAGTTACCCAAAGAAGAGTGACTCGGGACAAGTCATAGGTGAGTGTTGGGGGCTTGTTGGCCCTCGACCAAGTTTTGAGGAATACTTGGTCATAGTTGACCGTTTGGTACTTCAACTGCCTATCGAAGACAGAGCGCATAGCGAAGCGAAGATCACGGGATCTCGCCACATTTTGTGGAACCTTTTTGGGTTTTTTTGGGAATATTGTAACGGGAAAGGGATGTCAGACATTGTTTAGGCCCTTTTCTATGTATAAATAAAGGTCTAGGACATGTAAGAAAGAGGCCCTGTCTAGTCGATGGCTTAGTGCATAAGTTGGATCTATGTGATCAGAAGTCTATGTGACTGTAAGAGCTCTGTGCATGTTGTGATAAGTGTTGAGTGCACAGAGTGTGAGAAGGCTTAGTGCATGGATCTACCCGGGGAAAGAGGATCTAGTGAGCTGCATGGATATCTTGTCCTATGTGGGGTAGGATCATTGAAGCTTTGTGTTGTAACTGCTTGACCAATATAATAAGAATAAGACTTTGTGGACGTAGCCCCAGGGTGGGGGTGAACCACGGTAACTCTGTGTATTGTGTTGATGTGTTTGTCTCTCTCTTGCTAAGTTCTCTAGTATGTTTAGATAGATCTATTTATGCTTTGTGCTTATGAGATATGACTGCATGCTAGATATGATACATAACATGCTAAGTGCTTAATCTATTGATTATAACCTATTTATCATTGCTAGGTTCTAGCTTTGAGTAATTACTGTGGGGATCTGTGCTTTCTGCGAAGTGTATTAATGAATGTATGTTAGGAAATAACTAATGCTAAGTTAGATGTAAGCAATATAATCAAATATCTGTGTCCCATCTAAGGTTGTAGACATCTGAGTCCTGCAACCACCCCTGCCTCTACCTTGGGTGAGACTTCATCTGCTTTGCAGGTGTTGCCGAAAGGGTCGGTAGTTAGGGATTTTTTGGTGAGCTCTTGAGAATTGAACCCTGGGTCTGCCCCTATTCTAACATGATGCAATCATGGCAGTGGTGGATAAGCTTACTAAATATTCCCATTTTATTCCATTGAAGACTACTCACAAGACAACCAATGTTGTTGATATTTATATGAGGGAAGTAGCATGATTGCATGGTATTCCCAAGACAGTTGTGTCTGATAGAGACCCAAATATAACTCAAAGTTTTTGAGAGTAATATTCAAGGGGTTCAGAATGAACGTGAACTTCAGCATAGCCTATCATCCTGAGTCTGATGGACAAACAAAAAGAGTAAATCAATTGATAGAATATATACTTAGGATGTATGTGATATACAAACCATCTAAATGGGAATATTATCTACACTTGGTAGAATTTTCCTACAACAATGGGTATCAAGCATCACTAAATATGAGCCTGTTTGAAGCACTTTATGGCAGAAAGTGAAACACCCCAGTAATCTGGGACAACCCAGCTGATAGGGCAATGGTTGGACCAAAATTACTCAGGTAAATGGAAGAGAAATTGTTAAAGATAAAACAGAATTTGAAGGTTGCCCAAGACAAGCAGAAAATCTATTCTGACAAAGGAGGAACCCACAGGGAGTTTAAAGTGGGTGATCATGTTTTCTTGAAGGTGAAAGTCAACAAAAGTTCCTTGAAGATGTGAAACTATTCCAATTTGGAATCCAGATATTATGGGTCATTTGAAATCCTAGAGAGGATTGGTCCAGTAGCTTATATGCTTGCATTTCTTGCATCTATGTCTATACATAATGTATTTCACGTCCCATTGCTCAAGAAATATATACTTGATGCTAATCATGTGATTGATTAGAATTTGATTCGGGATGAATAAGAAGGCTCTTTACAAGTGCATCCAGTGCGCATACTCGACAAGAAAAGAAAACATCTCTGAAATCAATCCATAAGGATTGTAAAGGTCCAGTGGACCTGGTACGGTCCTAAGGACGCAACATGGGAGCACGAAGATGTTATGCATGAAGAATACCCACATTGTTTTGAAGATTTTGGAAATCTTGTTGATGTTCTATAATTAATTCACACTGAGGACAGTGAAACATTAAGGGGAGGGGATTGTAATATCCCAAGGCCGAGCTCGGTAGTAATTATGAATGTAACATGTTTTGTAGGATGGTGAGCCAAGTATTTATAAGCTGGTAGGATTATGTGTTGATTAGGTCGTGAGCCTAGATTTTAAAGACCAGGAGCCTATTTTGTACATGTAAATATTCATATTATTAATATAACAACATCGTTGCATGTAGACCGACCATGAAGAAAGATTATGGGGGACTGAACTCCACTAGGTTGGGCAAGGGAGGAGGCTAAGAGATTAACGAAAAATGGATAATCTTAATAGCCTAATAAAATAATATATTATTATTCTAAAATCTATAAAGAGGATATTAATTTATCTTAAGTTCCTTTAGGAAGAGGAATGAGTTCCAAATGGGGGTGGAACGTGCTCCTGGAAAGACAAGTGTCATCAAAAATGCATGCATATTTATGGGGGGACTTTCTCACCATTCTCTAAGGATTCTCACCATTCAAACCAGGTTGGCCATCTGTTACCCCGATTAACCAATGCATCCAGCAAGCACACAGTAACCCTGGAACACCATTATGGAATTCCTGAAACACCCCGAACCTCTGTGTAACAAGATGAATTGTTACCTTCGTTGCACCTGTACCCTGGGGGTTGATTGTGTTTTGTCCTATCAGTATCATTTTCCACACCCATTTTTTGTTGCTTCCATCACCATGCTTGTGTTTTGAGGAGCGGGAGTTACGAAGTGGGTTGTCAGGCCTGAGGATAGAAGAAGAAGGTTGTCATACATGTGAGAAACTCTCTCCAATTGAGAGAGTGTGCTAAGGAAGTGAGTTCTCCTAGAGGGAGCCTAGTAGCATCTATAGAGCTCTGACAATTCCTAATCTGGCCTGTTGTTGAAGCCCCAGAAAGTGAGGTGTAGCATTTGATGGACTGTGTGATAGTGAAGGTGTACACTCCTGGGGTGGGACAAGCATGTGGGGAATGAGAGTCTGTGAGTTGTCGGCGTAAGTGGATCCTTGGAGGAAATCCTTCCTGTTGTATCGTGCAACTTCTTGTTGTCCCTACCTAGCCTAGGAATCCCTTACCTGGTGGAGTTTAGTCCCATATCAGGGGTGACCCACTGCTAAGAGTGTGAGCAGTGTGGTCTAATGCTGGGAGGTTCATGGAAGATATGCATGCAACTTATGTATTTCAATTAAAAGATAAGTACCAATCCTCTGTTTATTTACATGTTGTGTATTTGTACATGCTATAATGATGAGTATTGCCTATATGTGATGTTATATTTATGGGTTTTCCTGTGAATACTATATGGATGATTTTACTGTTATTTTTGCACTATGTTGTGTGATAGAAGAATGTAAATCATCTGTAAATTTTGTATGTGTTATTGTCGCTTCCGCATTAATCTATGTATGAACAGAATGTTTATGTCCGGATCAAAATTGCACTAAATATGTGTGTGTGTGTGTGTGTGTGTATTCGAGAATGAGCGTTATCTGGAGTAGCATGGCCCAACCTGGGTGGTCGGGGATGATAAAAATTGGAATTAGAGAAGAAAGATGTTTACTATGTGACATTGCTTTGCCTATTGGTGGTTGGGGGCATTAAAAATTGGTATCAAAGCATTTTATGGAGTAGCGTGGCCCGGCCTGGGTAGTCAGGGACGTTACATCCACCCACTTTCCTTTCTGCGATTTAGTAGGTCTATGTCATCCACATCCTCTTTCCATGGTCTCCTCTAGATTATGTTACACAATAATGACAATAATTTTTAGTACACCAATCAAATCCATTATCATCTAATAAATTAGGGAAAATATGGCCACAAGTCAAAATTACCTTGGGATCAAACACCACTTTATGTAGTTGGGACCTGTTATCACCATAATAATTTCCAGATAGTATCCGAGCTTCAAAATTTTAGTGAAGGGTTATATCGCCACAGAGATATGATAAATCAGAGGACCCGACTATATCTGGTGACGTATGGACAAAATAGCGGAGATGTAAAGAGAAAGACTCTATAGTCCGTCGATCCTGAAAGCGGCCCGGATCAACGGCTGAGGCACATATTAGATATTTAACTAATGTGAATATTAAGAAATCGAGGGTGGGCCGAGGAAAACCGTCGTGGTTTCATTACAGGATGCGTGGAACCCATAGAGGTACATCAGGGGAAAAATTAGTCTAACTAAAACCACTTCCTCCAACCCCTGATGCCAAAGCTGCTGGGAAAATGTGGATCGTAGATCTTGAAACAGCCCAGATCAACGGCTGAAGATTATATAGGGGATTGAAATGGCACGAGGATTAATCGATAGAGGGAAGGCCAGGGAAAAATACCATGGTTTAAATCATGGACGCATGGTGCCCTCATAGGCACATCGAGGTGAAAAGCGATCCACCTGAAACCAATTTCTCCAACCCCCGATGTTAATAGATACCTATAAAAAGAGGAAACCCCCGACATTATTCTATGATAATTTGAAGCATTCAAACATTCGAAAATTTGGCACAAAGCTTCTAGTCGAATTTCAAATCTCAGAACCTAACCAGACTCATGTTTTTCTCCACTTGACAGGTATTCTTCACCATGCCTACCAATCCTATTGTTTTATCCGTGAATGAACAAGAGATCTCCTCCAGGGAGGAAACCCTAATTGATAGATATTTTGACATTTTTGACATAGAGATAACAGTCTCACACGTTTCCGTATCTAGATCAAATTTGTTGGACAATGATGGAACACACATACCTTTCCTTGAAGCGGCTCTATCCTCCATCATCCATTGCGTCGTAGAAATGGTCTTTCCATTACCCGAATTTGTAAGCTAGTGTGCAGAGCGTTATTCTCAGGGAGAAAGAGTCATTTTAAATAAATTAGGGTCGAAAGTTCTATGTAAAGTAGACAGTCCATCACTCTGGCATGCTCTCAATATACCAGATGCCTCCCCCACAGTGTCAGAGCCCTTTGAGGAACAGAGAATGATCACAATTTATAGAGAGTGCCCGCACGAAGTTAAAACCTTATTTTTGCAGACCATAGTCAATCCTGAACATCTTTCAGAGAGTTTGTCATTACCTTCCAGTGTCAGCCTCATGATTATCAAAGTCCAATGGGCTTGTTCTCTGCTAATTCAAATTTTAGGGTTAGACAATGACAAGTTTTTGGTAGAGGTCATGTTAGGTTTCCTGTTGATTTGCTTTCTGTCTGGTCAATTTGTTTGTGTTAGTTTTGACGAATTTATTGCAGAGAAGATACATCAACAGCTGGTCAACTTCAGCTCGTTGAGACACTTCAGATACTACACTCACTTGCTGAGAATGTTTCTAGAATCCAACAAAACTGAATTTCCTGAGACTGCTTTTATTTCGACCGAGTGGAAAAAGATCACCATGCTCATCTTCATCAATAACATTATGTCCAAGGTATACTGTCTCATTTTTGGTTTAGATCTACTGAGAGTTTTGGAAGAAATGAAAATCTCATTACAGCCAAATCCAAAGAGCATGGTAGGATATTGGGTGTTGTTCACACAATCTACTGTGATTTGGGTATATGGATACCAGGAAGGACCCTGTCTTTTACCATTTTTTCTTACCCCCAGGATATTTTCTTTGGAGTTCATAAGACAAAGGATCATCTCAAAGACTGAGCATTTTCTAAAAGCACACAAGGCTTATAATCTGAAATTTCCTTTCGTGGTAGGTCCCTTTGTGGTGAAGAATAAGTCATGTTTTCCCCATATTCAATCCAAGCTCAGTGAATTTGGTTTCACGCAGTTTCAATGGAGAAGATATTATTTTCATCAGATCATATCAAAGAGAAGATCGGCTAGTAGACTAGGTCCCTATGAACATGAAAATGTCAAAGGATTAGATGAGTTGATCAATCTAGAGACCTATGCGGAGATGGAGGTCACCATGCAGAAAGATCAAACAAAACAAATAGAACTAACCTCTCAGTAGATCCCAGCATATAAACCTTCCCCTAGGTTGGTTATCAAAACTCCCAAAATGAGCGTCTACAATAAGAGGAACAGTTCAGAAGCACTAGGTGCCAGTAGCCAGCAAAACATTCTCAAGCGAATGAAAATCACATCATCATATCAAGTAGTTGACCTGGAAGAGGAAGAACTCAAACTAAAATCATGCATGGATATGGTAGAGGCTACAGCCAAGAATGAAGAAAATAGTACAGAAAGCAGGCAACAAAATGAAAGCAGCACAAAGGTTTTCAGCAGCAAGAAATACATATTTGGCCAGACACCTGGGGCAGTGTACTAGTCCAAGGAATATTTAATGAATCAATATGTTGTGAAGGGAAGTATGGAAAGTAGTGAAATAAGAGACCTTTTACCTGAAGTAGAAAGGAATTGTCAGCATAATACTTCCTTACTCTCAGTTAGGGATGTGGAGAAAAACACATTTAAGATTGAAGTGGTTGATGATGATAAGGTATTCTGAGATCAAAATGCACTATGAAAACATTGTTGCCCTTGACAAAGTAAAATTTCATAGGAATTTCAGTGACATGTTATATTCTGATTATCTGAGCTTGGCTCTAAAAGTTGCAACATTAACAATGTATGCATCAAAACTAGATGGACAACTGAAACAAGAAAAAGTGTCCAACAAATCCTGGATGACACAAGTCAAAAAGCTAGAGTCTGAAGGTCCACAGGGGTTGAAATCCTCTTTGGAAGAAAAGGACAAGATGATCCAAAGTCTAAAGAAAAGGATGAAGATGACACCTACATATCATACACAGACAACATAATTGACTGCATTGGAACGGGAGAAAGAAACATTCAGGAAAGAGGCACTTGATTACAAGGCTAAATTACTGCAATTGGAGAAAGAGAAGGAGAATTGGTTAGTAGCATAGACAGTGAATTCAGACATGGCAGTGATTATACTTGCTAATACAGAAGTTGGATCAAGCACTGAGGGGTTATTCCAAGCTATGTCCCAGGTGAGCTTAAAAATAGGTGAGATCAAGAGTCTCAAAGAGAACATGGAAAAGTTGAAGCAGAAGATAAAAGTTAAGGATGAAAAGATGGCTCAACTCCATAGAGAAAATCAAGATTTGCAGGAGAGAGTGAGCAAGATAAAAACCAGGTTAAAGGGAAAGACATTATTGCAGGGAGACAAACATGTAATATGGGACGCTATTGCTGCAGAGATCGCTAAATTCAGGGTTTATCTGAATTTTATCAACGACAAAGATAACAAGGATGCTACAGCTCGGAACAGATGCATTGTTGTAAATGAAATATTAGCAAAGAAGCCCTCAGAGTGGGCCCAAAATGCTATTGATTTACTGAATGATGTACCAACTATTGAACTTCAAACCGTTGGTGTGAAAGACACGACCGCGTTTATCATTTCAGCCAGAAGGATCATTACCAAGCACAACTTACTCGGATCGATCCGAAACAAAGCTATGCAAATGGAGCATAACATACAGGAGTTTAAAGATGCTTTTGAAAAATTGTTTGTCAATGGCCTTCCATCATTTTGGGATGGTAAAGGCTCATTATACAATCAAGTATACTATCACTCTCTCCTCATGCAATGCATAATGGATCATTCTAAGTTCGAAGATATAGAAGAAATTCTGAAAGGCCCGAGTCTGGTAGAGTATTTGGATACAAATTTTGAAATTTTAAACAAGTTTAAAAAAATGAAGGTCAGCATGCCAACCATGTCCTATGCTACATGCATTGACCTGTAAATTTTGATAAAAGAGATGATGGATTACGAAATACCCTCTGATCCACAATGGAAAGAAATCATGCAATTGGGTAAGACAAAGTGCAACATATCCGGAACCAACAGGTGATATCTAGATGTCACCAATTTTGAAGATCCAGTAGAAGCTCGGAGAGAGATAGGTGGCATGGAGGAAGTCGGACAGTCAGAAAAACTTTTCATGATTTTGAAACGTTTTCTTTTTGCTAATTATTTTAAATCATTTTGTATACCGAAACTGTTATAGAAGATGAAACGTTTCATTTCAATTTTTTTTTATCAAATTGTATAAGTACTGAGAGACTTGAATTGATTAATGTTGGCAAAAGTGCAAGAGCATCTTTTGGTTGTATCAGACTCGATTTTGTAAATTTTATGAATCTAAATTGAATATAAATGCAGAAGATTTTGAAGTCTCTATGAAAAGATTCTAAAGGGTGGTGATATGAGCTTTGTTTCCTTTCATCGTATGTATTTCCTGTGACCTGTCTTTCATTTGCATTTTCTTCTATTTAAATTGGAGATTTAAAGGCCTAGAATTCATCATTTGATGCTCTTGGCTTAAGCAATTTAAACCATGTGATTGTCTTCTTAACTAATTCATAATTCATTTCGATAATGCTCTGATGCAGTTATTTGTTTCCTTTATCTTCCTACACTCTATCTAAATTTAAGAATAACTCAGATTCATCACCTCATTTAGCCTTTATCCTCTGGATATTTCTATTGGCGGATGCATTGTTTTCATTCACTTTCAGAATTTTGACTCCATAGCCTTGTGTGTTTCTCCCCTTCCTTGCCAGCAACTTTATTAAAAAACCCCAAAACAAACCAAATCTAGCCACCAATTCCAAACAAAATATCAAGTGACATAAGAGACCCCTCTCTGAGTTGAGTAGGATAGTGCATCATCTCTAAAGCTGGTTGAAACAGTTACCTTTTTCGTTTTCTTATTAGCCGGACAAAATTTACAGAGTGCTAACATTATGGCGTCGTTGTCAGGGATGAAATTTAAAAAATCTTCCCTGGGAAAAACAACTTAAAGCTTTAGTTTTATCCCTGAGGGTGACAGTGGATCAAATACCTTATTGGCTGAGATTATTTTTACCTTGGAGACTATGTTACTCAGTGACCATTTGCACCACATTGTGTCATATAGAAATCATGGCTCCTAAGAAATTTCACACCAGGAGAAATCCAGACCCAGAAGATGCAAACCCTCTGTCTGACCCTAAGAGACTTGTACGTAGATAAAAATAAAGGCTTGTAACCCTAGTATTGTGTCCATACCGATATCTATCCTTGCCTAGAGACAGAGAAACTAGCATCAAAGACCTTGAGTTTGACGTGAAATTTGAACAATATTTATTCAGAACTAAGTCTGAATCTTGTCTAAGAGAAACTATCTTTGACGAAAAAATATTTCAAGATCTGGTTTTAGCTACATCTGTTAAGCCTGTAGTGACCCCTGCTCAAAACCAACGTTCACTCTAACCCCTCATAGTAGCTATGGCATCCATATTTGCACCCCTCGTACTGCCCACTCAACTACATGATCTTCCTCAATATTCTAATCAAAGGATTAAACTATATGATGTTGAAGGTAACATATCAGCTCAAAAACATCTAGACTGGTTTAATGATTTCATAGACTTGGAAGAAGTGGACTATGAATATGTGAAGATGATTCTGTTCATAAAAATCCTTACGGGAGATGTAAGGAAGTGTTTTAGAGCCCTTCCAGCAGGTAGAATCACAAATTTCAAAGCCTTTGAAACAAACTTCCTTGCAAAATGGGGGGATAAGAA
Source organism: Picea engelmannii (assembly GCA_009831015.1). NCBI lineage: Eukaryota > Viridiplantae > Streptophyta > Pinopsida > Pinales > Pinaceae > Picea > Picea engelmannii. The sequence goes on along the minus strand of ML779475.1, from coordinate 189,140 downwards.
AAATCCCCTTCAGTTGCTGACCTAGTATAACAATATGAAGAGGTCACCTAACGAGATAGTACAGTATTTTTTGGCTATATTCATGAAGGTGTATAATGCAATTCTTGATGAATTAAACCCCCCTCCCCAAGGCTACGCAACTCAAATATGTTGATTCTTTCGAAAGTGACTATGCCTTATCATTAAGAGAATGAAGATCCACCTCAATGGATGATATGACGATCGATGCCATTGAGGTGGAAGTGAGCCTAATGGATTCAAGGAAGATGAAATCTAATGTTGGAAGAGACACAAATAGAATACAAGACAAAGCACAGCCTTCGACATCACAAACAACAGAGGAAATATTTGAAGCAATGATGAGAAACATGGAGCGGATGATGGAAAGAATGACTCTAGGAAATAGGCCTAACCCCAAGGAACAAGCTGATGTTCCACCCAGAAATATGAGAAGACCAGTTGTTCCACAAATTAGATAAAGAGAGCCAAGAAGTCAAGGAAATCAGAGGAATCAAGCAACTCAAGCAAATCAGGCAAATTAGGAAAATCAAGGAAATCATGGAAACCAAGGAAATCAAGGGGAACAACAGATCAGGCCTCCCTTTCAAAATAATTATGTGAATGAATATTATGATGGGTATTTCAAAGATAATATGAAATGTTGTGATGAAAAAGAAACGAAAGTATTTTTTACCAAAGAAGAACATGACCAGTTCATGGACGTGAGTGATATCTTTCTGGAAGATGAAGAAGAAAGAGTATCAGTAGAAAGAGAATATTATGAGACTGGATTGAAAAATGCCATCATGCAATTACAAAAAAAATACAACCTTTGAAATCAAAAGGTACCTCCAAACCCTCCAAATGGTAATCCTCCAAAGGGGAATCCCTCCAAAGAAGCTCAGAACAACGTGCCTTCTTCTAGTCAAACCAAGAAAGATTTTGCTACAAATGATTCAGCTGCGAAGGACTCCACTGTGAAAGATGTTGTTGCAAAAGATACTGTGGAAAAGGGGAAGCAAAAAGAAGAACCCTAGAAGAGATTGTTGACTAGGAAAGAAGTGGTCACCAAAGAAGTAGAAAAAACTCCATCCTCTTTTGATTTCGAAATTGAAATGGCTAAGATAAAAAATTCGGTACCATTTAATGAATTGATTAAAAATAGTGAGTACATAAATCAGATCATCAAGATGCTTAAGATGGGGAAAACCTCTGACACCCTGAACATACAATATGACCACCCAACTATCTTATTCGGGCCAAGAGTAGAAGAAAGCAGTGAGAATGAGGAAGTTCCTCCTTTTTATGTTTGTTTGAAGATCCATGACATGAACCTACACAATATTATGCTAGATTCTCGGGCATCTCACAACCTGATGCCTAAAGTGGTCACGAACCAACTGGGCCTTGATTTCACAAGACCTTATAAGGATATATTCTCCTTTGACTCAAGAAAAGTGAAATGCCTTGGCGTGATCAAAGATCTGGTGGTGTCTTTAGCACAAATCCCAACAAAGAATATGATTATGGATGTGTTAATCACTGATATCCCTCCAAAGTTCGACATGTTGTTGTCTAGATCATGGGATGCAAAATTGAAAGGAACTCTCCAGATGGATATGTATTATGCTACTATTCCTGTCTTTGGTCAGGACAGAAGACTGTACAGGGATTTTCTACTTAAATATATGGTCAAAAACAAATCACAGCCTAAAAATCATCCTATTTGTTTAGTAGAAATTGAATTCGGGTCTTCCATCTTCTTCAATGACCTGTGCTCTAAAGAAGAGGAAACATAAATCATTATGGCCGACAAATTTGAGATTAAACAACAGATGGAGGAAGTTTCAGAGAAACAAGATGATGCAGAGGACTAGTTATGGAGGATGAATTTCGATGGAGCAGCCTATAGAGGAGTTGGAGTTGGCATATGGATAAACCACCCCAAAGGAGACTCAAAATTGTGTTCCTACAAACTTGTTTTTGAATGTACTAATAACATGGTTGAATATGAAGCGTTGATATTGGGATTGAAAGTTTTAGAAGAGTTAGATGCCAAAATAATTGTTGTACATGGAGATTCTGAGCTAATTATAAATCAAATCAAAGGCATTTACCAAACAAAACAACCCAGACTAAGGGCTTATAGAAATATGGTACTAGAACTCCTTGAAAATTTTCAAGAATGCAATCTTTCAACAATTCCAAGAGAACAGTATCAGGTTGTTGATGCCCTGGCCACTTCAGTAGCAGTTTTTAGAGTTCCAATTTTCCCTGAGAAATGATACAAGGTGGAGGTAAAATACAGACCAGCAGTACCAGACAATATGAAGCATTGGAAAGTCTTTGAAAATGACAAACAGATAGAGAGCTTCCTCAAAATGGAGAACGAGTTCGATAATTTGAACATGGATGATGAATATTGTGATGATGAGGTGGATGCAACTGCTTTCACAAAAGAAGGATATTTTGACAATCAGAGCGTTGGTCGAGATATTGTTCAGCTAAAGAGTAATATCATCCCCAAGGGCTTGGTACCGTTAGAGAAACTTTTTGATAACAATGACGTAGCCAGAAGTCCGAAGATCACAGTAAATGAAGGGGACATGGAAGATTGCAATATTGGGACTCCAGAGGATCCAAAGATAGTGAAGCTATCCAGGAAGCTCAAACCTGAAATCAAAGAGAGGTATGTCAAATTAATGAAAGAATTCCCTGATGTTTTTTCTTGGAGCTATAATGATCTAAAATTCTATGATACCAGTATAATCCAGCATGTTATCCCAATTAAAGAAGATCACAATCCATTCAAATAGAAATTGAGAAGAATAAATCCCCTATTGTTACCATTGATAGAGAAAGAAGTGAAAAAATTGTTTGAAGCAAAAATCAATGTCCCTGAGGTTTTCCAAATGGGTAGCCAATCTAGTACCAGTTAGAAAAAAGAGTGGAGAAATCAGGTTGTGTGTCGACTTCAGGAACCTGAATAAAGTATCCCTTAAAGACAACTACACATTGCCTAAAATGGATCACATTTTACATAAGGTGGTAGGATCCCAAAATATTTCAATGTTAGATGGTTTCTCGGGATACAATCAGATCATGGTACATCCTGGGGATCAAGAAAAGACAACATTCACCACACCTTGGGGAACATTTATGTATGAAAAAATGTCATTTGGAATCATGAATGCAGGGGCAACGTTTCAGAGGGATATGGATATAGATTTTGCATATGAAAAGGATAAATTCATTGTTATATATCTGGATAACATTACGGTGTATTCTGCCTGAGATGAAGAACATGTCAAGCATCTCAGGAGGGTGTTCGAAAAGTGCAGAAAGTTTGGCATATCCTTGAATCTGAAAAAGTCAAATTTTTCCATGGAAGAAGGAAAACTCTTAGGGCATATTATTTCAAAGGAAGGGATAAAGGTAGACCCCAGTAGAGTGGAGGGAATATTGAAGATTGGCATAACCAGAAGCAGAAAAGAAGAACAATCTTTCCTGGGCAAGATAAATTTCCTGAGGAGATTCATTCCTAATTTAGTTGAAATCATAAAGCATATCACCAACATGTTAAAGAAGGGAAATGAAATCAAGTGGGTCCCTGAGGATAGAAAATCCTTTGAAGACATCAAGGTAGCATTGACAAAGGCTCATGTGCTGGCTAGTCCAAATTTTGAGAAATATTTCATACTATTCTCTTTCGCTTTTGAGCATACAATTGAGGGAGTATTACTTCAGAAGGATTACCAAAATTCTGAGAAACCCATAGCATACTACAGTAAGATATTGAGAGATGCTCCTCTGAAATATGACATCATGGAGAAGAAGGCATATGCTTTGGTCAAAGCATTGAAGTAATTTAGGGTTTATATTCTACATTCACATACCACTACTTATGTCCCTAACAGCTCAGTAAAAGACATCTTAACTCAGCCCAACCCTGAAGGAAAGAGAGGAAAATGGATTGCAGTACTATTAGAATATGATCTTGAACTTAAGCCCACAAAGTTAATCAAAGGGTAGGGACTTGATAGACTGATGGCTCAAACAAAATATGAACTCTTGGGGATAAAATTCACTACCGATATGTCAGAGAATACAATAGAGGAAGAAAGGGCGACTCCACAAATATCTTAGAAATTTCTTAACTCTACATGGTATGCATACATTATCTTTGTGCTAAAAAATATGCAAGCTCCTCCTGAATACAATAAAACAAAGGCTAGATTTTTGAAACTTAAGGTGGCAAAATTTTGTATAGTGAATGAATTACTGTATTGGAAAGATCCAAGAGGAATTTTACTGAGTTGTTTGATAGAAGAAGAAGAAGAAAATGTTGGACAACTGAGAGGGGGGGGGGTGAATCAGTTGTTACTGAGATTAAACAATTATACTTCTTTTTAAAAAACTCTTTGCAGAAACACTGAATGATGATCACAATAATGCAGAGAAATAAACACAGGCACATTCAGCATCAGTCACATATATGAGAAACAAAGAGACAGATATTTTCCGAGGAAACCCATGCAGGGTAAAAACCTATTTTCTTTTATATGATAAGTAATGGTTACATTCTTTATAGTATCATACATATGAACACCAACTCATAATGAGGCTACAACCTCAGCTTTGCAAGCTGCAACTTGCTGAGAGCACCAACTCTCTGTTTTCTCTAGCACCAACTAGAAGGAAGCACCGACTCCCTGGTTTCTCTAGCACCAACTAGAAGGAAGCACCAAATCCCTGTGTTCAAGCACCCACTTGAACCTTTAAGGACAACAGTCCTCCCTAGAACCTCCCAACCACCATGAAATATAAATCTTTGCTTCTGAAACTTATTACAGTGATATAATGTTCAACAGTGGCTTACCCGACTTATCATTGTTTTCCTGCATCTCGTTGCTCTTTCTGCCACACTGTCTTTCTGCACATATCACTTGCGCTGTCTGGTATTCTACTTTTTATGCTCTGTGTGCCATATCCATTCTCTGCATAGTTCCTCTTCTGTGATATTTAGCTGCTGCACTCTAATCCTTCTTCACACCTGAATCACCTTTACCAACAACAATCACAACAACCTCCAACAGCAACAGCAACACCCATTCTCTTCTCTGTACTGTGTATTTATATATTCTGTGCACCTTGTGCATGCAATGTTCTATATTCCTCTGCATGCTCCAACTGCGCCAATATTCTCCACCTCTCGAGTTCTCTGCGTGATCTTCATCGTAACTCTTCAGCTTCTCTGGCCGTTTTCCCAAGTGTCTTCTAGTCCTCTGGCTGAAACCATCAGTGGTTTTTGGTAGTTTTACTGTTGCATGCAACAGTAGCCCTACGATCAATACTTGATCCAACGGTTCAGATCCAATCGAGATTTCATATATCACGATTTTGGCACTCTTGGCGTTCATAGTTTTAGTCACTTACAAATCCCGATCCCCGAAACTCCAATGTGGAGCTTATCCGGACTGACTCCTTCTCTTCCCGTGACCAAGGGCTATGACCATAGCCTTATGTCTCTCCATATTGTGATTCGCGAAACTCCGACACGGAGTTGAACCAACAGTCCAAATATGAACTTGTTTCAACGGCCACGATTGGATCGTGATATCGCACATCGCAAAATCAGGATTCTTTTTGTATTGAGTTCTTTCCATTTTGAATTCGTGATCCCCGAAACTTCGATATGGATTTACATCTATGGTCCTGATCATTTCTAGATATGACGATCCAGATTCACTCGTGATTTCGCATATCGCGAAATCAGGATTCTCGTTGCATTGTATTCTTTGCCTCATGAATTCGCGATCCCCGAAACTCCGATACGGACTGTGATCAACAGTCCTGATCAACACTTGAATCAACGGTCCAGATGCAATTTTTATTTAGCGGCCATGATTAAATCGTGAAATCGGCATTCCTAATGTCAAGTGACTTTGTAATTTCAAAGTCTCGATCCCCGATACTCTGTTGACGTCACACGTGGTTTGACATGTGTTAAATACTGCCACGTGTCACTCTGATTCGTGACTTACATGTGCTTGAAGTGTTGAATCTTCCTGACACCTGTCATTACCCGGTTGTGCCACGTGTCCCTAGCTGACGTGGTCTGTTGTCGTGAGTTGGATCGACGGTCTAGATCACATGTTGATCTGACGGTTCAGGTTCAGTCGGGATTTCTTTCATCGCAATTTCGGGGTTTCTGTTGTAATTGTTCACGGGACTCGTGAAACTCCGATTCTCGATTCTCCGATGAAGCCTCTTGTCGAGCTTCTCCCGGTGGCGCCCGATCACTGCCATGCGTCCTTCCAAATGGACGGTCTAGATTATGTCGGGATATCGAGACTTTCAATGTCCCGGTTCTCACGACCTTGAGAACTCTGATCTCCCGATGGCTTATCTCCCTCGCAGCTTCTGCAGATCTGACGGTTGTCGACCTTTCAGGAAATTTGAATGGGATCCAACGATCACTGGATCTCTTTCTTCCTTCTCCTCTACAAACTCCTGTATCTTGAGCTTTGTTGCGCACGTTTTCCTCAATGTTGTTCCTCCTGAGCTTTCACGTCCGAATCCCCAAGGGATTTTATCCTTCTTATCCTTCCATATCCACTGTTATACTTGCCATCAATGAAAAGCATACACTACTTGTTAAACATTTTCCAACAATCTCCCCCTTTGGCATTGATGGCAACTACACAACCCGAATTCTTTTCTCCCCCTTTGACATCAATGTCAAAGAAGAGACATGCTTCCCCTGAGCTATTGCAGTAAATGTAAGAGGCATTAGATAATCAAACAATACAAATCTCCCCCTAACAGGATGGACTCTTTTAGGTGTGAAATGAAATGACACCCAGCTTCTGTCTGAGATATTCAAACGGTGTCTTGGCTAGGGGCTTAGTAAATATGTCTGCAATTTGTTCTGAAGTGGGAATGTAATGGACCTGAACAATCTGATTGGTGACTTGCTCTCTCAGAAAATGATATTTTATGGGAATATGTTTTGTCTTGGAGTGGAGGACAGGATTTTTAGACACACTGATGGCACTTGTGTTATCACAATGAATTGGGATCGGTACAGTATATTTTACCTCTAAGTCTACAAGTGTCTGAATCATCCATAATACCTGTGTGCAATAGGTAGCAGCAGCAATGTACTCTGCCTCTGTGGTTGATAAAGAAATGGAACCTTGCTTTTTACTAAGCCAGGCTACTAAGGAGTTACCCAAGAAGAATGCTCCTCCA
>ML779475.1:120826-178121 GCA_009831015.1 Picea engelmannii | reverse complement strand
TATCATAATTATCTTTGGCCATAAGTGTGAAGTCATTCAGTTTATCTTCAATAGATGAATCATTATCCTCTTCATCTGAAGGATCATCATCATTGTTTGCACAAAGACTTTTCTTCTTAAAGTTATTCTCTTTAAAGAAATTTTTGTGTTTATATTTCTCCTCATCATCACAAGTCCGATCCTTTCCTTTGTGGGGACATTTGTTTGCAAAATGACCTATCCTACCACAGTTAAAACATTTGAAGGGTAGTTTAACTTTGTATTTACCAGATCCCTTCTTCAATCTCTTCACAAATTTTTCTTCAATTTCATCGGGCTCAGAATCCTCATTCTTGTCTGCTTTAAATGATGCTTCTCTGGAGGTGGGTTTATCTTTAACTATTCTCATTTCATATGCAGTCAGTGTTCCTAGAAGTTGGTCAAACTGCAAGGTTTTCAGATCATTAAGTTCTTAAATAGTAGAGACCTTCGGGTTGAACCTATCTGGGAGAGATCTTAAGATTTTTTGAACTAAATAAGGTTCCCCAATTGTTTCACCAAGTGACTTCATTGCATTTACCATTTCTTCTACTCTCAGAAAATATTTTCCAACAGTTTCATCTTCCTTCATATTCATCTATTCAAACTGTATTCTGTAGGTTTGAAGCTTTTCATCCTTTACCCTCTCATTACCCTCATAACTGTTAATTAGTTTGTCCCACATTTCTTTGGCAGTTCCTAGGTTCATAACTTTCACAAATTCTGCTTCTGCAAGCCCACTCAAGATAGCATTCATAGGCTTAGCGTTGAAGCTAAATTCTAGTTTGTCATCCTTATTATCTAGCACAATTGGTTTTACATAACCAGTCTCTACCACATCCCAGACATCTGCACCTAAAGCCATTATGTAGGTTCTCATTCTAACTTTCCAGAAGGTAAAGTTTCTTCCATTGAACAGAGGGGCCTTATTTGTTGAATTTCCTTCATGGCTTGACATGTTTAAGCTCTAGGATCTACCCTTAGATAAAAGGGTCCAGCTCTGATACCAATTGTTGGACAACTGAGAGGGGGGGGTGAATCAGTTGTTACTGAGCTTAAAAAATTATACTTCTTTTTAAAAAACTCTTTGCAGAAACACTGATGATGATCACAATAATGCAGAGAAATAAACGCAGGCACATTCAACATCAGTCACATATATGAGAAACAAAGAGACAGATATTTTATGAGGAAACCCATGCAGGGTAAAAACCTCTTTTCTTTTATATGATAACTAATGGTTACATTCTTTATAGTATCATACATATGAGCACCAACTCATAATGAGGCTACAACCTCAGCTTTGCAAGCTGCAACTTGCTGAGAGCACCAACTCTCTGTTTTCTCTAGCACCAACTAGAAGGAAGCACTGACTCCCTGGTTTCTCTAGCACCAACTAGAAGGAAGCACCAAATCCCTGTGTTCAAGCACCCACTTGAACCTCTGAGGACAACAATCCTCCCTAGCACCTCCCAACCACCCTAAAATATAAATCTTTGCTTTTGAAACTTATTACAGTGATATAATGTTCAATAGTGGCTTACCTGACTTATCACTGTTCTGCTACATCTCGTTGCTCTTTCTGCCACAATGCCTTTCTGCACATATCACTTGCGTTGTCTGGTCTTATTCTTTTTATGCTTTGTGTTCCATATCCATTCTCTGCACAGTTCCTCTTCTTTGCTATTCAACTGCTGCACTATAATCCTTCTTCACACCTGAATCACCTTTACCAACAACAATCACAACAACCTCCAACAGCAACAACAACACCCATTCTCTTCTCTGTACTATGTATTTATATCTTCTGTGCACCTTGTGCATGCAATGTTCTACATTCCTCTGCATGCTCCAACTGTGCCAATATTCTCCACCTCTCGAGTGCTCTGAGTGATCTTCATCATAACTCTTCAGCTTCTCTGGTCGTTTTCCCAAGTGTCTTCTAGTCCTCTGGCTGAAACCATCAGTGGTTTCTGGTAGTTTTACTGTTGCATGCAACAGTATCCCTGCGATCAATACTTGATCCAACGGTTCAGATCCAATCGATATTTCATATATCTCGATTTCAGCACTCTTGGCGTTCATAGTTTTAGTCACTTACAAATCCCGATCCCCGAAACTCTAATGTGGAGCTTATCCGAACTGACTCCTTCTCTTCCCGTGACCAAGGGCTGTGACCAGAGCCTTATGTCTCTCCATATTGCGATTCACGAAACTCCGACACGGAGTTGAACCAACGGTCCAGATATGAACTTGTTTCAACGACCACGATTGGATCATGATATCACACATCGCGAAATCGGGATTCTTGTTGTATTGATTTCTTTCCATTTTGAATTCGCAATCCCCGAAACTCCGATATGGAGTTACATCTATGTTCCTGATCATTTCTGGATCTGACGGTCCAAATTCACTCGCGATTTCGCATATCGCAAAATCAGGATTCTCGTTGCATTGTATTATTTGCCTCATGAATTCGTGATCCCCGAAACTCTGATACGGACTGTGATCAACAATCCTGATCAACACTTGAATCAACGGTCCAGATGCGATCTTTATTCAGCGGCCGCGATTAAATCGCGAAATCGACATTCCTGATGTCAAGTGACTTTGTCATTTCAAAGTCCCGATCCCCGATACTCTGCTGACATCACACGTGGTTTGACATGTGTTAAATACTGCCACGTGTCACTCTGATTCGTGACTTACATGTGCCTGAAGTGCTAAATCTTCCTGACACCTTTCATTACCTGGTTGTGCCATGTGTCCCTAGCTGACATGGTCTGTTGTCGTGAGTTGGATCGACGGTCTAGATCACATGTTGATCTGACAGTTCAGGTTCAGTCGAGATTTCTTTCATCGCGATTTCGGGGTTTCTGTTGTAATTGTTCACGGGACTCGTGAAACTTCGATTCCCGATTCTCAGATGAAGCCTCCTGTCGAGCTTCTCCCGGTGGAGCCTGATCGCTGCCACGTGTCCTTCCAAATGGACGGTCCCGATTATGTCGATCGAGACTTTCAATGTCCCGATTCTCATGACCTTGAGAACTCTGATCTCCCGATGGCTTATCTCCCTCGCAGCTTCTGCAGATATAACGGTTGTCGGCCTTTCAGAAAATTTGAATGGGATCCAACGGTCACTGGATCTCTGTCTTCCTTCTCCTCTGCAAACTCCTGTATCTTGAGCTTTGTTGCGCGTGTTTTCCTCAATGTTGTTCCTCCTAAGCTTTCACGTCCGAATCCCCAAGGGATTTTATCCTTATTATCCTGCCATCTCCACTGTTGTACTTGCCATCAATGACAATCATACACTACTTGTTAAACATTTTCCAACAGAAAAAACCATCAGAGAGTTCCATAAAGGTGACTGTGGAGGTCATCATTATTGGAAGACAACTGTACACAAAATATTGAGGTCCAGATTTTATTGGCCAAGCATTTTTCCTGATGTATACAAAGAATTTTTGAAGTGCCATGAATTTCAAATATTCGATGGGAAAGGAAAAGTGCAGTCTCTGCCGTTGAAGCCCATTTCAGTAGAATCTCCTTTCAAACAATGGGGCATGGATTTTATAGGAGAAATACACCCACAGTCCTTAACTCAACACAAATGGATCTTGACTGCAACATATTATTTTACTAAGTGGATTGAGGTTGTTCCTACCAGACAAGCTATAGATGATGTTATCATTCGATTCCTAGAAGTCAATATCCTATCCAGATTTGGATGCCCGGTCAAGATTATAGCAGACAACGCTGCAGCCTTCAAGTCTAAAAAGTTGGAAAATTTCTGCAGTGATTACAACATTACCCTTGGTCATTCTACATCCTACTACCTGCAAGGAAATGGATTGGCCAAATCTTTGAACAAAATCTTGGTCAGAATCATCAAAAAATTGTTGCAAGAGAATAAAAATGCATGGCACAAAAAGCTCATTCATGCACTGTGGGCTGACAGGATATCTCCAAAGAGATCTATTGCTACATATCCCTTCCAAATCATTTATTGTACATAATATATCTTCCCTGCTGCATTGGGATTGCCAGTAATAAGATTGTTATAGGAACAAGGAGCAGAAACGAATGTCGGCAGGAGAAGAGAAGACGAGCTCATCACCGTACAACAGACCAGAGAAAAGGAATTCAATAATCCTCGGCTATGACAAGACAAGATCAAATAATCTTTCAACAGACGTACCAAGGTGGACGACTTCGAACTGGGAGATTGAGTGCTAAAATGGGATGCCAGAAACGAGGATAAATGGAAACATGGAAAATTCGACTACCTGTGGATGGCCCGTTCAAAATCGCAGCTCATCGTGGGAAAAATGCCTATTTGTTAGAAGAAAGTAATGGAGAACTCACTGGAGAAGGGCTTGTGAATGACAGGTTCCTCAAGAATTACATTGTTTGAAAAATAATTACCCCGCCATTCACTATACATAGTTGCTTTGAGTTTATTTCTCTTTATGTATGAAAGTCAAAATAAAAAAAAATATGGTTGAAGCCTGAGGTGAAGGCCCTAAGCTATGTTGAGTAGGTTTGGAGTTTGTGAATAAAGGTAAACATATCCATATCACACACATAATATTAAAGCCCAATGGGTAGGCACTTAGTCTACAGTTCTTTGTTACCTCGTAGGGAGGATAGCATCCCTAGTTGGAGCCAATGTTATTACCATAATAATTTCCAGATGGTATTCGAGCTTCAAAATTTTAGTGAAGGGTTATATCACCACAGAGATATGATAAATCAAAGGACCCAACTATATCTGGCAACGTATGGACAAAATAGTGGAGATGTAAAGAGAAAGACTCGACAGACCGTCGATCTTGAAAGTGGCTCAGATCAACGGCTGAGGCGCATATCGAAGATTTAACTAACACGAATATTAAGAAATCGAGGGCGGGCGTGGGAAAACCATCGCGGTTTCATTATGGGACGTGTGGCGCCTGTAGAGGTACATTGGGGGAAAAAATAATCTAACTAAAACCACTTCCTCTAACCCTCGATGCCAAAGCCGCAGGGCAAATGTGGACTGTAGATCCTGAAATAGCCCGGATCAACGGCTGAAGCTTATATCAGTGATTGAAACAGCATGAGGATTAATCGATAGAGGATGGGCTGGGGAAAACTCCCATGATTTAAATCATGGACACGTGGCAACCTCAGAGGCACATCGAGGTGAAACGCAGTCCACCTGAAACCGCTTTCTCCAACCCCCGATGCAAATAGGTACCTATAAAAGGAGGAAACCCCCGGCATTATTCTATGATAATTTGAAGAACTCAAACGTTCAAAAATTTGGCACAAAGCTTCCAATCGAATTTCAAATCTCAGAACCAAACTAGACTCATTTTTTTCGCTGCTTGATAGGTATTATTCACCATGGCTTCCAATCCTGTTGTTTTATCCGTGAATGAACAAAAGATCTCCTCTAGGGAGGAAACCCTAATTGACAGAGATTTTGACGTTTTCGACACAAATATAATGGTCTCACCCATTTCCGTGTCTAGATCGAATTTGTTGGACAATGTTGGAATGTGCATACCTTTCCTTGAAGCGGATCTAGCCCCCATCATCCCTTACGTCATAGAAATGGTCTTTCCATTCCCCGAATTTGTAATATGGTGTGCAGGGCGTTATTCTCAGGGAGAAAGAGTCATTTTAAATAAATTAGTGTCAGAATTTATATGTAAAGTAGAGAGTCCATCACTCTGGCATACTCTCAATATACCAGATGCCTCCCCCACAGTGTCAGAGCCCTTCGAGGAATAAAGAATGATCACAATTTATAGAGAGTGCTCGTCCAAAGTTAAAACCTTATTTTTGCAGACCATAGTCAAGCCTAAATATCATTCAGAGAGTCTGTCGTTACCTGTCAGTGTAAGCGTCATGATTATTGAAGTCCAGTGGGCTTGTTCTCTGCTAAGTCAAATTTTAGGGTTAGACAATGAAAAGTTTGTGGTAGAGGTCATGTTAGGTTTCCTATTGATTTTCTTTCTATCTGGTCAGTCAGTCTGTGTCAATTTTGACAAATTTATTACAGAGAATATACATCAACAGCTGGTCAACTTCATCTTGTTGAGACACTTTAGATACTACACTCACTTGCTGAGAATGTTTCTGGAATCCAACAAAACTGAATTTCCTAAGACTTCTTTTATTTCGACCAAGTGTAAAAGGATCACCATGCTCATCTTCATCAACAAGATTATGTCCAGGGTAAAAAGTCTCATTTTTGGTTCAGATCTACTGAGAGTTCTAGAAGAAATGAAAATCTCATTACATCCAAATCTAGAGAGCATGGTAGGAGATTGGGTGTTGTTCACACAATCTACTGTGATTTGGGTATATGGATACCAGGAAGGACCTTATCTTTTACCAGTTTTTTTGACGCCCAGGATCTTTTCTTTGGATTTCATAAGACAAAGGATCATCTCAAAGATTGAGCATTTTATGAAAGAACACAAGGCTTCTAATTTGAAATTTCCTTTCATGGTAGGTCCCTTTGTGGTGAAGAATAAGTCATGTTTTCCCCAGATTCAATCCAAGCTCAGTGAATTTGGTTTCACACAGTTGCAATGGAGAAGATATGATCTGCATCAGATCATATCAAAGAGAATATTGGCCAGTAGACAAGGTCCCTATGAACATGAACATGTCAAAGGATTTGATGAGTTGGCCAATCTAGATACTTGTGCGGAGATGGAGGTCACCATGTAGCAATATCAAACAAAAAAAACAGAACCATCCTCTCAGCAAATCCTAGCACGTAAACCTTCCCCTAGGTTGGTTATCAAAACTCCCAAAATGAGCGTCTACAATAAGAGGAACAGTTCAGAAGCACTAGGTGCCAGTAGCCAGCAAAACATTCTCAAGATAATGAAAATTGCATCATCATCTCAAGTAGTTGACCTGGAAGAGGAATAACTCAAACACAAAACATGCATGGAGATGATAGAGGCTACAACTAAGAATGAAGAAACCAGTACAGAAAGAAGGCCACAAAACGAAAGAAGCACAAAGGTTTTCAGCAGCCGGAAATACATCTTTGGCCAGAAACCTGGGGCAATGTACCAGTCCAAGGAATATTTAATGATTCAGTATGTTGTGAAGGGAAGTATGGAAAATAGCGAAATAAGATACCTTTTACTTGAAGTAGAAAGGACTTCTCAGCATAAGACTTCCTTACACTCAGTCAAGGATGTGGAGAAAAAGACATTTAACATTGTAGTGATTGATGATGATAAGGTATCTGAGATCAAAATGCACTATGAAAACATTTCTTCCCTTGACAAAGTAAAATTTCATCGGAATGTCAGTGACATGTTATATTCTGATTATCTGATCTTGGCTCTAAAAGTTGCAAGATTAACAACATATGCATCAAAACTAGATGAACAATTGAAACAACAAAAAGTGTCCAGCAAATCCTAGATGACACAGGTCAAAAGGCTAGAGTTTGAAGGTCCATAGGGGTTGAAAGCCTCTTTGGATGAAAAGGACAACATGATCCAAAGTATAAAGAAAAGGTTGAAGATGTCACCTACAGATCATCCACAGACAGTAGAATTGACTACATTGGAATAAGAGAAAGAAACATTCAGACAAGAGGCACTCGATTACAAGGCTAAACTGTTGCAATTGGAGAAAGAGAAGGAGCATTGGTCACTAGCGCAGGAAGCAACATCAGACATGGCAGTCATTATACCTACTAATATGGAGGCTGGATCAAGCACTGAGGGGTTAGTCCAAGCTATGTCCTGGGTGAGCTTAAAAATAGGTGAGATCAAGAGTCTCAAAGAGAACATGGAAAATTTGAAGCAGGAGATAAAAGTGAAGGATGAAAAGATGGCTCAACTCCATAGATAAAATCAAGATTTGCAGGAGAGAGTGAGAAAGCTAAAAACCAGGTTAAAGGGAAAGACGTTATTACAGGGATCCAAACATGTAATATTGGATGCTATTGTTGCAGATATTTCTAAATTCAGGGTTTATCTAAATTTTATCAACGAAAAAGATAACATGGCTGCTACAACTTGGAACAGATGCATTGTTGTAAATGAAATATTAGCAAATAATCCCTCGGAGTGGGCCCAAAATGCTATTGATTTACTGAATGTTGTACCAACTTCTAAACCTCAAACCATTAGTGTGAAAGACAAGACCACGTTGATCATTTCAGCCATAAGGATCATTGCCAAGCACAACTTACTCGGATCGGTCCAGAACAAAGTTATATAAATGGAGCACAACATACAGGAGTTTAAAGACGCTTTTGAAAAATTGTTTGCCAAAGGCCTTCCATCATTTTGGGATGGTAAAGGCTCATTATACAATCAAGAAGACTATCACTCTCTCCACATTCAATGCAAAATGGATCATTCTAAGTTCTAAGATATGGAAGAAAGTCTGAAAGGCCCGAGTCTGGTAGAGTATTTGGCTACAAATTTCAAAATTTTAAACAAGTTTAAAATAGTGAAGGTCAACATGCCAACCATGTCCTATGCTACATGCATTGACTTGGAAATTTTGATTAAAGAGATGATGGATTACAAAATCCTCTCTGATCCACAATGGAAAGAAATCCTGTGGTTGGGTAAGACAAAGTGTAATGTCTCCGGAACCAATAAGTGATCTCCAGGTGTCACCAGTTTTGTAGATCCGGTAGAAGCTCAGAGCGAGACAGATGGCGTGGAGGAATTCATATAGTCATAGAAATTGTTTATGATTTTGAAACATTTTCTTTTTGCTAATTATTGTAAATCGTTTTGTATACCGAAATTGTCAGTCGAAACTGTTATAGAAGCTGAAACATTTCAGTTTTAATTTTTTTTTATCAAATTGTATAAGTACTGAGAGACATGAATTGATTAATGTTGGCAGAAGTGAAAGAGCGCCTTTTGGTTGTATCAAACTCTATTTTGTAAATTTTTTGAATTTTAATTGAATATAAATGCGGAAGATTTTGAAGTCTCTATGAAAAGATTCTAAAGGGTGGTGATATGAGCTTTGTTTCCTTTCATCGTATGTATTTCCTGTGACGTGTCTTTCATTTTCATTTTCTTCTGTTTAAATTGGAGAGTTAAAGGCCCAGAATTCATCATTTGATGCTCCTGGCTTAAAAAAATTAAACCATGTGATTGTCTTCTTAACTAATTTAGAATTCATTTTGATAATTCTCTAATGCAATTATTTGTTTCCTTTATCTTCCTATGCTCTATCTAAATTTAAGAATAACTCAGATTCATCACCTCATTTAGCCTTTATCCTCTAGAGATTTCTATTGGCGAACGCATTTTTTTCATTCACTTTCAGAATTTTCACTCCATAGTCCTATGTGTTTCTCCCCTTCCTTGCCAACAACTTTATTAAAAAACCCCAAAACAAACCAAATCTAGCCACTAATTCCCAACAAAATATCAAGTGACACGAGAGAACCCTCTATGAGTTGAGTAGGCTAGTGCCTCATCTCTAAAGTTGGTTGAAATAGTTACCTCTGTCATTTTCCTATCTTCCGAACAAAATTTATAGAGTGCTAACAGGACCTTCAAACATTCATTCAATCACATCCACCACACCCTACCTTTCTCACTAATTTGAGTCTACACCACTTGTATTCCTCTACTAATTTCCTTCATTTCGAAATTTCATCACATGATAGAGAAAATATGCCATAACTTTCATGGCATACACATAATTTCAACGAAGAAGAAGGTTGAATTCAATAGGGGTGATGAAAATTGAGACATCTACTACGACAATCTTATCACCTAATTGAATGGGAATATTAGGTACAATTCCTATTGACTCACGTGGTCGATCATCAAAGGTTTTCAAATAGGGTGTCATTGTAATATGGATGGGAGACCCAAAGCACTACCAAACAACCATCATAATATATGGATATACTCTCTCATTAACTATACATTGATGAACACAAAGGTTCTTAACAATTACTCCAATTAGAAAGGGTTTGAGGAAGGAAAACATGGTGACAAAATGTTGTCCAAGTTGAAGGTCACGATCTTAGAATTTGAAGTGGGTATACTTCTAGTCTCCTTAGAGTGTGTAGGTATAGTATTAAATGGTCCATTAGATATCATATCCACATTAGATTATAGCCTAATCTTATATTCTAATTCAAGTATATAGTTTTTCTAAGCCAACCATGGATAATTGAATGATGCAAGGGTACCAAAATATCAATATCTTGTTCAAATCCATGCATCTATGTAACAACAATTCAAAAATATTATTAGATTTATCAAGAGTAATTAAAATCATGGAAGTGTTTGTATCCTAAAAATATTAGATAACATTCCATGTGGTTTAAAAATCAATGATCATAAGAGTGGTCCAAGGTATCATTGTCAAGTGCGATATGTGGTGCTAGTGGGAAAGAATCAAAGATATTTCTATAGGAGATGGAGTCTAAGGGCATGTTAGTGGAGTGGGTAGCTTAGGTAGGAAGTCAATAGGAGAACTAAAGTGGAGGTTATCCCAAGGACCATCAAAATAAGGTATAGCATAAAATATTTTTTCATCATCATAGAAATTCATGGTTAATGAGGCAAGAGCACTTTCACACATGGGAAAAGAGAGTGGATTGGTGGCTCCCAATGTGAAGCTACAATATCAATCTGCAAGTATAATTTGTTCAAAGCATCCAACAACTCATACTCTATCAAAGTGGAGGTTTTGAAAATTGTGGTAGTGGTCACATAATGATTTTGTGATTTAGTTCATGATCCAACCAAACTGTAGGGATAGACTATGAATGAGCTACTAAAGGTGAGACATTGTATTGAGTAATATGTAGTTGAGAATTACAACATGTGAGTTGATCAATGGTGATAATTCATCCTTCATGTGGAAAATTCATCACATGATAGAGAAAATATTCCATAAATTCCATGGCATACACATAATTTCACCTAAGAAGAAGGTTGAAGTCAATAGGGGTGATAAAAATTGCTACATCTACTAAGACAATCTTATCACCTATTTGAATGGGAAGATTAGGTACAAATCCTATTGACTCACTTGCTCGATCATCAAAGGTTTGAAAAAAGGGTGTCATCGTAACATGGATGGGAGACCCCAAGCACTACCAAACAACCATCATAATATAGGTATAGACTGTCATTAACTATACATTGATGAACACAAAGGTTCTTAACAATGACCCCAATTAAAAAGCATTGGAGGAAGGAAAACATGGTGACAAAAGGTTGTCCAAGTTGAAGGTCACGGTCTTAAAATTTGAAGTAGGTATAATTATAGTCTCCTTAGAGTGTGTAGGTATAGTAGGAAATGGTCCATTAGAAGTGGAATGGGTGCCTCCTCGTCTATATGATTCCAAGCTAGTAGTGAAGTAGACAGGTTGGAAGGACCAACCACCTGAGTGGTCAAAAATCGAAGAGATCAAAGGAGAGGAATCCTTGAGGTTAGAAGGAATGGTTTCATAATGAGGGATGAGTTGTTGCAAGGTAGAATAAGGGGTTTACTAGGTTAACTGCAGTGACTCTACAACTCACAAAGTTTTGGTGGCACTGAACAATGGTGAGTACAATTACCAAAATTGTATTAAAGGTGCAAGGGTGTTTAGTCTTAACTCATACATATCGGTTATGATTTGGTTTCATGTTACCTTAGTTGGCATTTTCATTCCCCCCAACATCATATGAAAAAAATTTCTACCTCGTGTAACTACAACCATCATTTTAGACCACCATTTAGGTGCATATGAAGGTGTTTTGGCCATAGTTTAGGCCCAATTCCTAGCATTTTTTGTGCCCACTAATGCACCCATAGAATATTACATTCAAGACTTAAATTGGTTCTAAATTCGGCATGGATGGTGTTGACTATAGCTCCAACTGATATCTCAAACAAAAAAATTAAAATAAACATGTGGGCAAGGGGACAAACTACTCATTTTGGAGGGGCAGAATTAAAAAAACAAAAATTGGGTGTTTTTTAGGGAGAACGGAGATAGAGTGTGACCAAACCAACTGAATTTCAAACTACATTTCGACTCCAACACGATTTGGGTTTTTCCTAGGGAAAAGGGAGATAGGGTGCGACCATACCAACTCAATTCCAAATTGCATTTTAACTCCAACACGATTTGGATGTTTTCTAGGGAGAAGGGAGATAGGGTGCAACCAGACCAACTCATTTTAAAACTACATTTGGAATCCAACACGATTTGGTTGTTATCTAGGGTGAACAAAAATCGGGTGTGACCAAAGCAAGATTTGGTGGTTTCCTAAGGGCGAATTGACATTTTTAGGTAACAAAATTATCAAATTTCACAACTTTTAGATTTAGACTTCTTGATCTATAAATTTCCTCATGTTTTATGGTCTAATATATTGCAAGATTAGAAAAAATAAATCATGGGAGATTTATATTAACAATTTTTATTTGAAACAACACTATAATATAAATATGAGTTTGACATTTGGTTATCCTTGTTAGAAGAGGAAAAAAAACAAGAAAAAGGGAGAAGAAATAAGCACCTTCAAAAATCGTGACCAAGTCCACTTGCCCAAATCATGACAGAAGGGATTTTCTCTAGGTTGTTTAAAATTTCAAGTTGAGGGAAGGAACCAAATTCTAGCCATAATGAGGTAACTCATTGTCAATTTATAGATTTCTAATTGTCTCAAATTTGTTTTTTAGTTATTTGTTTTTTATTGAAAATTTTAACACAAAAAAATTATTGTATATATCTAGGGACATGAGCTTGACCAGGAGAAAGAGGCCTTGGCTTCGATATTGGGGATGGAGGCCATTAAAAAACTTGACAGTGTAGACTTGAAAAGTCTTGCAAAATACATAGAAAAATGGTCCACTAAGACCCCTGAAACATTGCAAGAAAATCAACCCTATGAAAGGGAATCAATTGATTCCCCAACCACTCCTGGATCAAGCAAAAAATCAAGGAGGAAATCATTGAAAATAACCTCTAAGAATATGGAACAGAGAGCATATACCTCCATTGTTGAAGCCACTCCCAGGACCCAAACTTCTTCCACCACACCATGTTTTGGAACTTGCATTAGGAACTGTGATACAAGGATAGAATACAACATGGTTTCAAGAAAAATCAGAATGTCAGATGTTGGGAAGGTTTTTGTGAATAGGTTGAAGTAATCATGCCTTCAACGGTTCAAAAACCATCTCCATTTGTCATTCTTGAAGATACCAATGCACCTATATAAAGTTGTAATTCATGACATGGATTCTGAACTTGGCATAGGTTCATCAGTTAAAAAGGTGAAAAGACAAATATCTCAGAATTTCAAGAGACTGGGGTGAAACCAAACAAAGAAGATAAAAAAACTCTTTCCTGAGCAAAGGATAAAAAAGATGCCAATTGATGTTAGTGTAAAAGTATGAAAAGAACTTGTAAAATCATATGATAAGTTGAATGCATGGAGGAAGTCTGGTGAGGAGAGAATCCAGCTATTTGAGTTTGCTCATAATATTATATCAAATTTCTTAAATGATTTTTATATTTTATTTGTACATAGTTAAATTGACTTAGTGTATGTTACAGGACAAGGCCTCCAAAGATAGTCTTGCAAAACTTCATACGACGCATCACAGTGACCAAAAAGGTCTACATTCCTTGATCTACACCTTTGTAAGTATATTTATTATGTGAAATGTTTTTTTTCCTAGAAAAAAGTAAATGATTACATATTTATTAGTTTAACTAGTCCATGTGCCATGTTTTGACTAGAGGACAAATATGGTCGGTATCCAACACATTTTGAAAAATAAATGTTACAAAACAAAAAGTGGATCGACTTTGTAATCTAGATGGAGAATGAGGCATCAATAATACTGAAGGATCCCTTGCCTTGATTTTTCCCTATTTTTTGGCAATGACTCCCTGTTTGGGCATACTTGTCCTTTATTTCCTTTGAATATTATGAATTTGTGGAATGTTCCTTGCAATTTATGGATTTTGGAAATACTAGCCCTTGTTTTGTGTCTCTTGATAACAAACATAGTTTTCCTAGCAGGGCTTTGCCCCTTTCATTTAATTTATTTATAGTTTCCTACTATTTGGATAAGTTGGATTCTCATCCAACATTCATAGGGCCTTCTCTCCCTTGTTTTAGCACTTTGTAATTTCTCAGGTTGAGGAAGAAGTTGACAGAGGTAACCAAAAAACCACTTTGGAGTCCAGGATCTAGCCCTTCTAAAATCAGAGAGGGATCTCTCTATCTGATTTAGCTTTGTTTGCTGGAAATTTTAGGCTAGTTATGATAGTACAAGGTTTGTTTTTTATTAATTGTTGGTTGAAATAGGGAAGAAAGGCCATTGGGAAATTGGAGTCACATATTTGGATTGATCAAATACAATGTTAATAGGCTAATATTGCAGGGCAGGGTAGGAAAATTCACTCGATCCTCAGATATTTAATGTATGGAAGAGATGGAAATAGGTTTAGATATGAAAAATAGCTAGTTATGAGCTCATAGCTAACTAGTTTATTCCTATTGTTAAGCTAGCACACCTTGAATGGAGAAAATCATGTAATGAGCTTAAAAGCTAGCTAGATAATGGAGCATTAGCTAGCTAATGTTCCTACTAGCTAGCTACTCATCAGAACATTCTCCATTCCTACTATTGAAAACTTGTTGGTCTGCTTGCTTATAGTTTTCTCTCAAAAATAGAAATGAGGAGAAGCATAAGGGAAAATACTTTTCACTTACTTTGAAATTTTTTGCATTTTCCTCATTGTTGTCATGATTAATATGCACGGGATGATTGTCATATTTGAGTTGTTGTAACTGAGCTCCTTCTTCCCAAAAACATGTTGTTGGTTGCTTTGAAGAGTCAACCTTGATGTAGTCATCGTCATATTGATCATACTTGGGTAGATAATCCATATAATAAAATTCATCAAGCATACACATTAGATCAGTTGATTGCTACTCCAAAAACTGATTTTGAGTTTCATCATTGTCCATGGCATGAAGTGAATACATAAAATAATCATTTTTTGATCTATTGTAGAATTACTATAAAAATGGTTTAGATCAATGACCTATTCTTTTTTTGCATAAAATAGGACATGGTGTTATTGAACAACACTTTCATTTCTTATGATAATTTTTTGCATTATTTCTTTCATTGTGTTTGCCAGAATGTCTAGTTTCACTTCTGAAGATGTTTGTAATATACCATATAGAAAAAGTATGCAGAACAAAAATAAAATGCTAGAAACGACAGAATAACAACAATATAACCAGAATAATCACCACAATAACACTGAAATGATATAAGAATAACAACATAAATAGCACTTTGATTCTGAGAGAAATATTCACGGGCCTCTTCGAGGGGGAAAACTCCAGTGAGCATAGCTCTATTACAATAATCTCCAAGCTAGGGTTCTCATAACCCTCGACTCCTATTTATACTAAATATGTCTATCAAAAGAAGCATCTAGAGGAAGATCCTTCTAGAAGCGGAAGCTTCTATTAGGTCTTCTTACATTTGACTTATTCTATTTTATTGCAAGGCCTTATTAATATTGACATTTATCACATTTGAATATATTGTTCTACCTATGTGCAGGTTAGTACCCTAACATGTCCTCTCCCTTAAAAGCAGCCTTGTCCTCAAGGCTTGAGATGTGGAAATTACTGCAGAATGGTAGATGGTTCCCAAGTGGCATCTGTTGGAGTTGTATCTTTCGACTGGATTAACACTTCCTTGATGGTACTCTAATGCAAGCAACACTCACGCTGGTCCAAAACTACTTGTGGTTGTATCCAAATGGATCCTTCTTCGACTAACTCGGGAAGGTTGGTTTAAATTTGGCACTTAGTTCCTATCACCTTCTTTAAGCAGGAAACATGAAAAATAGGATGTAGCTTCAAATGACTGGGAAAAGCTAACTGATAGGCCACCTATCCCACAGGCTTGAGAACTGTATAAGCACCATAAAATTTGGGTGGTAGCTTCTGACAATGTTCGGCCTTAAGGGAATTCTTCTTGTAAGGTTGCAAGCAAAGAAACACCTAATCCCCTTCTTCAAATTGACGTTCAGAGAGACCTTGATCTGCTTGTTTCTTCATGCGATTCTATGCCATGACCAAATTCACTTTTAGGGTATGGAGAATAGCCTCTCGAACTGTAAGTGGTTGGTCAACCGCCTGGACCTTCGAGACACTAGGTAAGTATGAGAGAACTGAAGGTGGCTTCTGTCCATATACCACTTCAAAAGGAGTCATGCGTGTAGTTGTATGGTATGAAGTGTTGTACCACCATTCAGCTAAGGGTAACCATTGAGCCCACTGATTTTTCTTTTCCAAGGCAAAACACCTCAAATATGTTTCCAAACACTTGTTGACAAATTCTTCTTGACCATCAGTCTGGGGATGATAAGTTGTACGGAGATGAAATTGGATGCCTTGCAGCTTGAACAGTTCTTGCCAAAAATTGCTTGTGAAAGTGGGGTCGCGATAAGAAACAATAGAGTGTGGCATGCCATGGACCTTGAAGACCTGATCCATGAAAATTTGAGCCATGTGGATGTTGTAAACAAGTGTTGAAGAGTGCATAAATGAGAATACTTGGAAAGGCGATCAACAACCACCATGATGATTGATTTATTTCCTAATTTGGGTAAGCCTGTAATAAAATCCATAGAGATGTCCTTCCAAATAGCAGGTGGAATCGGGAGCGGTTGTAGTGTGCCTAGATATTTGACTATTTCTCCCTTGTTGCGTTGACACACATCACATTCGGTGACAAAAACAAATGTCTTGTTTCATACCATCCCATAAAAAAGAAGGTTTGACCCTGTCATAGGTTTTGGTGAACCCAGAGTGCCCCACTGTCGGTGTAGCATGAATCTCAGAAAGTATTGTGGATTTAAGATTTGATTGTTTACTTAATTACAAACGGCCTTTGTATTGAAGCTCATCATGGAGCCAAGAGTACCCTGGGGGAGCTGGAGCACTAGAATGCAATTGTTGGATTAGCTGCGAACTTTTGGGATCTTGTAGCCATTCCCGGAGAACATCTTGGAGCCAATCTAGTACAATGAAGGAAAGAGAAAAAATGGATCCTTCATATTCATATTTGTGGGAAAGTGCATCTGCAACCAAATTTTCTTTGTCTTTCTTGTAAATGATCTCATTATCATAGCCAAATAGTTTAGTTACCCATTTTTGTTGCTCTGAGGAGGAAATGCGTTGTTCCAAAAAATACTTGAGGCTTTGATGGTCTGTCTTAATTTGGAAGCATTTCCCGAATAGATAAGGGTGTGACAAATCAATGGCATGTAGAATAGCCAACATTTCCTTTTCATATATAGATTTTCCCAGATTTCTTTCAGATAGTTGTTTGTTGGTAAAGGCCAAAGGTCGACCCTCTTGCATAAGGATAGCACCAATTCCTTTCCCTGAAGCATCACATTCCAAGACAAAGGTCTTTGTGAAATCAGGAAGGGTCAGGACTGGAGTGGTGCACATGGCCATCTTCAAGGTTTGAAAACCTTGAGTAGTAGTTGGAGTCCAAGTGAAAGAGTTATCTTTTAGGAGAGAAGTGAGAGGTGTTGCAATCTTTCTATAATTCTTAACAAACTTGTGATAATAACCTGTTAAGCTCAGAAATCCACACAAGATTTTGAGAGTCTTTGGGTGAGGCCAGTCTTGCATAGATTCAATATTTTTAGGATCCACCCTGACGTCGTCCTTGCCAACCAGATGACCCAAGTACTCTACTTCTGAGGCATCAAAATCACATTTAGACTGTTTCAGGAAAAGTTGGTGCTGAGAGAGTAGATGGAGAACTCGATCCACATGAGAAAGATGTTTTGTCTAGGTCTTGCTATATATGAGGATATCATCAAAGAAAACTAAGACAAAATGATGAGGAAAATGATGGAAGACATTATTCATGAGCAAAGGGCATGACCAAAAACTCATAGTGGCCCTCATGAGTTCTAGAGGTTGTCTTGGGAATGTCTGCCTCTTTCATACGTATCTGGTGGTAGCCCGAATGAAGATCAAGTTTAGTAAAGAATTGGGCACCACTCATTTCATCCAAGAGATCATCAATGACAGGAATGGGAAATTTGTCTTTAATGGTACGTTTGTTGAGGGCACGGAAGTCAGGACACATTCACCAAGAACCTTCTTTCTTTAGGACCATGACCATAGGAGAAGAGTAGGGGCTAATACTAGGGTGGATAATGCCTGCATTAAGGAATTCCTGGACCATTTTCTCAATTTCATTTTTTTGGGAAAAGGGGTGATGATAAGAACGGATATTGGGAGGAAAGCTTCCAGGTACAAGGGGAATGGAATGATCATGAACACCACGTGAAGGAGGGAGTCCCTGGGGAGTGGAAAAGACCAATTGATGTTTAGAAAGGATGACTTGGAGGTCTTGTGGTACCGAGGGTGTTTTTGTTTCTTGTATCGAATGGAGTTGAGAAATAACACTAGAATGACTCTTTTTGAGAAGATTTTTCATGCGATGGGAACTAATGATCTCAGGTGAACCGACGGTGATGCCTTGGAACTTATATTGGTGGCCCTCCTGGTCAAATTTCATCGTTAATTCCTTAAAATCCATGAGAATGGGACCCAAAGTCCTTAGCCAGTCTACACCCAACATAATGTCACACCCACCCATGTATATAGCAAACATATGACATTTCAGGTGGTACTCACCAATTTGGAGACGAACATTTTCACAACATCCTCCACATTTCATGGAGCCACCATTGGCAATCATGATTTGGAAATTATTGACGGCATGGATGTAGCAATGAGTTTCTTGGGCAATGGGGCGATGAATAAAATTATGGGTGCTTCCACTATGAACCAAAATAATGACCTTCTGATGCTTGATGTAACCGATTAGCTTGAGGGTTTGGGGAGCGGAGAAGCCAGTGAGAGCATTGAGGGAAATGACCGGTTCTACTTCGGGAGGGTCTGAGGGAGGGGTTATGGTGGGGGTTTCAAGTGACTCAGACACAAGGGGAGTTTCAATATCCTCTTCTGAAATATCCTCGGAGATGGCCATAAATAGATTTTGTTCCTTACACTTGTGGCCTGGGAAATATTTGTCATCACAATTATAACAAAGGCCTTTGAGTTGGTGTTCATCCATTTCAACCCTAGTCAATTTTTGGATCTTTAGTGGAGTGGAGGGAGTAGTGGGATTTACTGGTTTAGGGCGAGGGATAAACGAGGGTTTCTGATTTTGAGAAGATACAACATGTTTCACTTATTTATCTCTTTTAGCAGCCTCCACCCAACTCTGAGGCCGAGCCATGAGTACATGGGTCTGAATCTCATCCTTGAGGCCACTGATAAAACATTCTCGGAAAAAGGCATCAGACATGCCCTCTGTCTGAAAATCCAGGTGCTCAAAGGCAACTATAAAGTCTTCCATTGTTCCTAATTGTTTCAACTTTGTCAAACAACCCAAATGGTTGGTGTCAGTGTCAAAGCATTCATAAAGCTCTGCCACAAAGTGTGTCCAATCAATATACCCTTGACGAGAAGTTTTTCTCCATTTCCACCATTGCCAACATTCTTGATCTAGATGGAGGACACCATAGCAGAGTTTGGCCAAGTCATCTGTAATGTTGTATAAAGAGAAATAATGTTCCATTTGGGTTACCCAGCCAGTGGGGTCCAAGCCATCAAATTTGGTCACATCCACCCGTGGAAGGCGTAAGTCACGTTGAAAGTGACGGTTCTGAAAGTTATGGGAATGAGAGGAATGGTCAGCTTCAGTATGTGGAGGTGAGGAAGAGGAAGGGTTATCTGTAGGGATATGAATTTTGGTGCAGAGTGTCAAAAAGACAGATTCAAGATGGGTGGTGAGGTCTTGTTTGATTTCCTCCATTGAGGACTGCATGGTTGTATTGATGGCGAAAACATTGGGACTGAGTTGTTTCACTTCTTATTGGGTCTCGATGAGACCAGATTGAAAGGTTTTGAAGTGAGATTCCAAGTCTTGGTTACGGGTATGCGCCATGAGGATGGGGGAACTGAAAAGGGGTGGGTGGGGTCAAAATTTTTTCTGAAAAATGATATGGATGAATGTGATAATGGCGAAGAGATGAATCCAATGGAATAGGACTCAAATAATGGTGAAAAAAATTCCAGACCTCTTTTTTTTTTTTTTACACCTGCAGAGTTATTCTCTGGTCTGAAGAATATTGCAGAGAGGAAATGCCCAAATGCTTAAACAGAAAGAAATGTGTATTTACTTGGAAGCCTGAACACAGTTGTGCAACAATAGATCTTGTGTTTTTTAATTTGTTTATGTTTCTGTCCCCAAGGGTTCTACAGACAAGGATTTGCCCTGTGCTATAGCTCTATGATATAAGTGCAGGGTCCAATAGTAGTACTCGGCCCAATATATCAAGGTACTAACTAAGGAGGATAGACCATACCCTTATCTATACTACCTGACTACCCAGGTACTAGAGAGTATCTTCCCGAGTGTTGTTCTCGGTGGCACTATAACAATCAGGCGGCCGATCAGTTTATCTAAAGACGGCTTCAGGAAATCTAGTCCGATATGTACACAAGTGTTGTCTGATGCGCTACCACTCAAAGGGGTACCAAAAGGGGTTACAAGGGTGGCCAACATATGTGCACTTAAGAACCACTTGTATTTGATGCGTGTATGAATCCCTCAACCATGGTTTTATGCGCGTAACGACAGATCTTTGTGTCTTAAAGACATCGGAATACGTCTCTACCCTGAAAAAAAATTTACCCACAATTTATGCCAAGGAAAGTGCTCTGATACCACTTGTAATATACCAGATATAAAAAGTATGTAGAACAAAAATAAAATGCTAAAAATGGCAGAATAACAACAATATAACTAGAATAATCACCACAATAACACTGAAATTATATAAGAATAAAAACAGAAATGGCACTTTGATTCTGAGAGCAATGTTCATGGGCCTCTTCGAGGGGGAAACCTCTAGTCGAGAAGAGCTCTATTACAATAATCTCCAAGCTAGGGTTCTCATACCCTCGACTCCTATTTATACTAAATATGTCTATCAAAAGAAGGATCTAGAGGAAGATCCTTCTACAAGTGGAAGCTTCTATTATGTCTTCTTACATTCAACTTGTTCTATTTTATTGCAACTTATTAATATTTACCTTTATTACATCCAAATATATTGTTCTACCTATGTGCAGGTTAGGACCCTAACAATGTCAGATGTTCCTTCTTCGTTTTTTCCTTTTCTTCTACCTTCAACTTTGAATTTTTGATCAATAAATTAGCTTCTAGACCTATTGCGTTCTTCTTCATTTCTTCAAGTATTGTAGTATTCCTTTCTCTTAAATTAAATTCCATTTCTGGATCAAAGGCATCCAGGTAGTGTAAGAGAGATAAACCAGGAGGAGGTTTTATATTAGCAGTCATTGAATGGTAAACTTGGTTGAACTTGGATGAAAAGTGTTGCACCGTTTCTCCTGGTCATCTTTTCAGATGATCATATTCCTCTAAAATGAGAAAAATATTCCTCTTTATCACCCATTTATCAAGGAATACTTTCACAAACTGATGGAAATCACCAATGCTTGTAGCTGGTAAGTTTTTGAACCACTCTTTAGCTTTACTTTGCAAAGGTAGAGAAAAAATCCTAATATAGACATCATCTTCTTCAACCTCAAAAAGGTCAAGAAAATGTTCAAAACCCTGAATGTGTTTTTCAGTAGTGATGTTACCATATTCTCCATCAAACCTAGGAAGGTATTTGTGATAATTTGCAGGTAAATCATGGAGTATAGGAGGCAAGACAAAAGACTTGTATCTATATGGAATTTTAACAAGTGTAGGAGTATGTACAGGAACTATAAGATCAGGCCTGATATTTTGAGACTCATTAGGTTGAATATGATTATCATAAGTCTCAGCAATATGGTCTTGACCAGGATCAGGAAAAGAGAAGAAATAATAAAAAATAAATCCTATTATGTCTTGGATTAAATTCCAACTTGAATACCTGGTTTTTTTATATTATCTTGTCATGTTTCAGGTTCCTCCTCCAGTGGAGTCTTTAATTTGTATTTGATTGGATTTGCTATGTAGATGATTCATTCTTCTTCTGTCTAATCACTGTCCACCATCAGTAATCAGATATGGAACTTGATAAACTTTTGTGAGGAGTATGAAATGTCCAGTTCCCCATTATGGTCGCCACTATGTTATCACTCTGTAATTTCTCAGGCTGAGGAAGAAGTTGAAATATTTAACCACAAAACCAATTTGGAGTCCAGGATATAGCCCTCCTAGACTCATAGAGGGATCTCTCTATCTGATTTAGCTTTGTTTGCTGGAAATTTAAGGCCAGTTATGATAGTACAGGGTTTGTTTTTTTTTTAATTTTTGGTTGGAATAGGGAAGAAAGGCCATTGGGAAAATGGAGTCATAGATTTGGATTGATCAAATACAAGGTTAACAAGCTAATATTCCATTGCAGGGTAGGAAAATTCACTGGATCCTCAAAGATTTAACGTATGGAAGAGATGGAAATAGGTTTAGAAATCCAATTAAAAACAGATCAATTAAGAATCATGTTTTCAATCTTCAGTGGAAAACACATAAATTATTCCAAGCGAGAGACAGAGTGTACATTAAAACAATTTTTTTTTCTTTATCTTCTCAGAATAATTCAGAATGTAGAAAGAAATTGTGGTAATAGAAATGACAAATTTACAGGGAAAGGTACTTCACCAATGAAAATTGACACAAGAATCTTCTAATGTTGCACTATATAACAGAAAATATGATCAATGGGGTTTTTGTGGGGTGCCTTACAATATTGATCCTATCCTACGAACAAGTCCCAACCCATAATACTTCAAAATGGGAAGTATTTATAAGTTATTTACAAAATATATTGTCATAATTGATCAAGATTTATTTTAAGAAAATCTAAACTAATTGTATTTCTATTAATTACAAAAAATATAGGAATATTTAAAATAGGTTTTTATTTCAGGTGCTTGATTTGATTGACTAAAAATAAAATTTAGATGCAATCACTATGAAACAAACTGCTAGGTGGCCCAAATGTTGGAGCTTGTAGATGAATTATGTTTGGATCTTGGAACTTCCCGCTGATTTGATGGAGGTTGTTGGCGATTTGTCTTTGACTTCTGCTTAGTTGTTGATCTATATTGATGATTGTGGCTACTTCTGAAAAACTGGGCATTGGAATTTGGAATCGATGTTTGATTGTTTATCTTCAGATTCTAGGTGTCTTTATGCCTTTGACATCTAGAACAAGGTCAAAAAAAAATTCACGGATTCCCGGTCAGCAAATACTGTGACGAGAACAAATGTGGGTTTTATCATGATATCAAAACAGATCCCATGATTCATTTTCCTTGATAGAGCTAGATTCCACCCTGAACTTATTACTGTCACCTATTCTTAACCTCTGATTGTTTATCAAAGCCTGTGGATTCTCAAATGTCCACATTTCCCGTGAAGTAGAAGGATTCTTTTTGAAACATTTGCAATTAATCATAAACCAAAAGGAAACTTGCCACTCAGAACAATGATTATGGAACTAGGATTTGAGAGCACGAGGAACCCTGAATTTGGGCCTTCGGCCTTCAGGTGAAAAGAATCAATGGAAATGCTATTACCCAAAGGTTGAAATCCAAACTAGAAGAGTGACCAATATGGAACTGTGACCGTCATCATATTGGAGCATGATTAAAACCTTGCACAAGTTGTAAGATCTGAAGTACCTAACTGACATTGATCTGCATTTGATATGAACGGTTAGATGATGCTTGAAATATGAGATATTTTACCTTATGAGTTCCACGATGTCTTTTTAGTGACGCGGGATCATTACGGAATAGTTTTCGGTCAAACAGTTATGGGGGAAAATGTGATTGGTTACAAATAGTGTGACGTGGGGACAAGTATCCAGTGGAGATGGGATGAGTAGATGTGGGAGTGTAAGTGATAGGGATAGGCAGAGAGATGGACACTATCGAGAATGAGGGGACAGGTGGCATGTGATGAGAGGGGAATTATAAGAGGGAGGTGACTTGTAGTGGGAATAGTCAGAAAGTTGGATGAAGTGATAGGCGTGATGGTGAGTGATAGAGTGAGTGGAGGACAGGTGTAAGCGGGGGATGTAAGTGGTATTGGGTAGTGTTTTAGGGAGATTACGAAGGGGGGGGGTAGGTGGTAAGTAGTATTAGGAGCGGGGGTCTGAAATGATGAGGACATGCCACATTAGGTGGGGCCCGTGGNCCCACCGTTAAAGGAAGAAAGGTCGGGGGGGGGTGTCTGAAATGTGCCAAGGATCGTCGATCTGGGCAATGGGGATGTCGTCAATGGAGACTAGCGCATGAGTTAGGAACTACAAGACAAAAAGTCTTGTCCGCTTGCAACCTTAGGATAAGAATTATGCGTTGGGTAGCGCTAAGTTTTCTTTTTGCCATTTTTACATTATAATTTCACTTTCCTATGCTAAATACCCAAATTGATCAACTAAGGGAGTATTTTTAAATGCAACACGTTGCTTATGTTTTCTTTCCCTTTTCCTTTAGGAAATTATTTTCACAATGAAATATCATTTACCACATAAAATAATTGAAGGAAGAAATTTCAATCACCATCTGATCCTATGAAATATAGGGTTATAACACCTTGGAACTTCTCTAACATAGGTGCATTTCACTAATATATGGGTGACAATTTCTCCATCCATCTTACAAAGTGAAAACATGTCAGGCCCTTTCTTACTTCTCCTTTGCAAATGATCTCAAAGAAATAACTTGTCCCTCAACTCCAGCCACATATAAACATGTGTCTTCATAGGAGCTCTAATATTCCAAAGGGGCTTCCACCACCATGATTTTGTCTTGTTATGCATTACATAACATAGTTGTGTACCCTATCTTTGCAATCTATTATCTTATAATAGGATTCTTGGACCAAACCAAACTATATTCCTCATCCCTAATCCTTACATGAATATGAGATAAAGTTCCACATAACATTGCCATTGTGCTACATTCTCTCTTGCAAATCCCAATAATTTTTCTAATGCATAATATACCATTTCCAATACAATTTCATACCAATGCCAATACCAATGCATACCAATGCCAATACCATTGCATACCATTGCCAATACCATTACATACCAATACCAATACCATTGCATTTCCAATACCAATACCATTGTATTGCCAATACCAATACCAATTCCAATATTCATTTCCAATACCAATACCAATACCAATACCAATACCAATATACATTTCCAATACCAATACCAATACCATTGTCAATACCAATACCAATACCAATACCAATACCAATACCATTGCATTTCCAATACCAATACCAATACCAATACCATTGCATTGCATTGACAATACCAATACCATTTCATTTCCAATACCATTGCATACCATTGCCAATACCATTGCATGCCAATACCATTTCATTGCCAATACCAATACCAATACCAATACCAATACCATTGCCAATACCAATACCAATATCATTGCATTTCCAATACCAATACCAATATGCATTGCCAATAGCAATACCAATACCAATGCCAATACCAATACCAATACCAATTCCAATGCATATCATTGCCATTTCCAATGCATACCATTGTCATTTCCAATGCATACCATACCATTGTCAATGCATACCATTGCCAATGCATAAAGTTTCCAATGCATACCATACAATGGCAAGGCAATGCATACCATACAATGTCAAGGCAATGCATGCCATTGCCAATGCATAAAGTTGTCAATGCATACCATTGTCAATGTATACCATACCATAACATAACAATGCATACCATACCATGTCGTACCATACCATACCATTACCAATGCATACCATACCATGCATAACACAAATGGTATACCATACCATACAAGGAAATGGTATGGTATGCCATATCATACCATACCAATGCCAATGAATACCATTGCCATTGACAATGCATACCATTGCCATTGTCAATGCATACCATTTCCAATGTAATGGCAAGGCAATGCATACCATACAATGACAAGGAAATGCATACCATTGCCAATGCATAAAGTTGTCAATCCATAACATTGGCATTGCCTTTGCATACCATTGTCAATGCATACCATACAATGGAAAGGCAACGCATACCATACCATGCATGACACGAATGGTATACCATACCATACAAGGAAATGGTATGGTATGCCATACCATACCATGCCAATGCATACCATATCATCCCAATGCATACCATATAATGGCAAGGCAATGCATACCATTGACATTTCCTTTGTATATCATATCATACAAGCAGGGATGATTTTAAAGATGGAAATTTATTATAAAATGTAGAAACCTTGGTGAATATTACTAATCCTTCATATGCCAACTATAAATGTTTGGTGATATTTTTGTAAAAATATTCAAATTTCTAAGGATTTTATACAATTTTTATAATATTTTGGCGATTTTTAAGGTAAAATAATTGTATCCTATAGAATTTGGGCGAATTATTTTTAAAATAGCGAATCTCATTTTTGGAAAAAACATGGAAAATTAGCCCATGAGCAAAATTTATCCCCTAAAATCATCCCTTCATACAAGGCAATGGTATGGTATTCCATACCATACCATACCAATGCCAATGCATACCATTTCCAATACATACCATACAATGGAAAGGCAATGCATAAAATACAATGGAAAGGAAATGCATATCATACAATGACAAGGCAATACATACCATTGCCAATGCATACCATTTTCATTGCCTTTGCATACCATACCATAACATACCATTTCCAATGCATACCATACCATGAATAACACGAATGGTATACCATACCATACAAGGAAATGGTATGGTATGCCATACCATACAATACCAATTCCAATGCATACCATACCATACCAATGCATACCATACAATGGAAAGGCAAGGCAATGCATACCATTTCCATTACCTTTGCATACCATTGCCAATGCATACCATACCATGCCATACCATACCATTGGCAATGCATACCATATAGTGGCAAGCCAATACATATCATACCATGCATAACGTGAATGGTATACCATACGATACAAGGGAATGGTATGGTATTCCATACCATACCAATGCATACCATACAATGGAAAGGAAATGCATAAAGTTTCCAATGCATACCATTGTCATTTCCTTTGCATACCATTTCCAATGTATATCATACCATACCATACCATGCAATGCATACCATACCATACAATGCATACCATACCATACCATACCATTTCCAATGCATACCATACAATGGAAAGGCAATGCATATCATACCATGCATAACACAAATGGTATACCATAACATACAAGGCAATGGTATACCATGAAAGCCAATGCATGTCATTTTCATTGCCTTTGCATACCATATTTGTCAATGCATACCATACCATACCATACCATTGCATACCATACCATACCATACCATTTCCAATGCATAACATACAATGGAAAGGAAATGCATATCATACCATGCATAACTCGAATGGTATACCATACAATGGAAAGGAAATGCATACCATACCATGCATAACCCAAATGGTATACCATACCATACAAGGCAATGGTATGGTATGCCATACCATACCATACCAATTCCAATACATACCATTGCCATTGCATACCATACCATACCAATGCATACCATACAATGGAAAGGCAATGCATACCATTTCCATTGTATACCATACCATACCATACAATGCATACCATACCATACCTTACCAATGCATACCATACCATACAATGCATACCATACCATACCAATGCAAATGTATACCATACAATGGCAAGGAAATGCATATCATATCATGCATAACACGAATGGTATACCATACCATACAAGGAAATGGTATGGTATGGTATGGTATGGTATGGTATGCAATGGCTAGGCAATGCATACCATACCGTACCATACCATACTATACTATACAATGGCAAGGCAATGCATACCATACTATACAATGCATACCATACCATACCATACCATACCATTTCCAATGCATAAAGTTGTCAATGCATACCATTGCCATTGCCTTCGCAAACCATTTCCAATGCATACCATATTATATAGTGCATACCATACCATTCCATTGCAAATTCATACCATACAATGGAAAGGAAATGCATACCATACCATACCATACTATACAATGCAAGGAAAGGCAAGGCATTTCATACCATTTTCAGCCCCCTTTCATTTAACGATAACTTGTTTTAAGGGTTATTATATTTTCCCTGTTGTAACTTAGTTAATATCATTTATTATCTTTGTGACTACACAATCCAAAAATTCCCAACACATTGTTCTTGAAAATCAACCTCCTCTTAAAAAATTGCATTATGCCTCATTGACCAAAACCCTAGTGTCATAGATACTCCAACAAACGGTTTTTCGGTCGACAAAATGATAGCGGAGGGGCCCCACTAGATGAAACTAGGCG
Organism: Picea engelmannii; assembly: GCA_009831015.1. Taxonomy (NCBI): domain Eukaryota; kingdom Viridiplantae; phylum Streptophyta; class Pinopsida; order Pinales; family Pinaceae; genus Picea; species Picea engelmannii. Next base: position 149,555 of record ML779475.1, on the reverse strand, counting down.
CTCTGAATCCAATGCAACTAACAATTCATGCATCTGAGTCCTGGTTTGATTTTTATCATGATTTTCACCTCGCCTCCTCAAGTCATTCAAGGACATGTGGTCAATTTGGTTCGGGGGCATAAAATCCAAACCGAGCAGCATAATAGAGTTTCATCAGCGCCTAGAAGTTTGTTTGGCCAAGGCCTACATGACTACACTAGCCAAAAATACCTGACATAGTGTTCTTGAAAATCGACCTCCTCTTCAAAAATCAAATTATTCATCATTAACCAAAACCCTAGTGTTGGAGATACTCCAACAAATGGTTTTACAGTAGAAGGAATGACAACATAGGGGCCCCAATAGCTTAAACCCAGTTCTTTGAATCCAATGCAACTGACAGTTTGTGCATCCAAGTCTCAGTTTGAGTTTTATCGCTAGTTGCAACTCACCTCCTCAAGTCATTCAAGGAAATGTGGCCAATTTGGTCTGAGAGAATACATCCAAACCGAGCAGTATAACAGAGTTTCATAAGCTCCCAAAAGTCTGTTTGGCCAAGTCCCACATGACTACACTATCCAAAAATGCCCGACACGGTGTTCTTGAAAATCGACCTCCTCTTCAGAAATTGCACTATGCCTAATTAACCAAAACCCTAGTGTTGAAGATACTCCAACAAATGTTTTTTCGGTCAACGAAATGATAGCGTAGGGGGCCCACTAACTAAAAATTGGTTCTCTGAATCCAATGCAACTAATGGTTTGTGCATCCAAGTCTCGGTTTGTTTTTTATAGTGAGTTGAAACTCACCTCCTCAAGACATGTGACCAATTTGGTCTGGGGGCATAAAATCCAAACCGAGCAGCATAACATACTTTCATAAGCTCCCACAAGTATGTTTAGCCACCTTACACCACTCTACTTCTTTAGCCACCTAAATTCATGCCTAATATCATTTTTCATGGATACAACCATCTATGATACTCTTTATTGAATTTACATTCTTTATTCTTTGTGACACAACTCAAATTTTTTCGTATGTTGAATATGTACCAACACGTCCTCCATCAAAATGAAGGGACCAAAAATCTTGGACCACACTTGTTGACTCACCCTTGAGTCAATTTTGTCTTGTTTCCCCAAATGAAATTCCCAACTCTGGGATAAACATTGAGATAAAAATGTCCTATCCCATGAACCGACACCTAATCATGCACTTTACCAACACATATGATAGGTAAACTGAAGATAGTTTTGACCCACCATAAGAAACAATGAAGAGGTTGTTTATATGTACATATTAGACCTAGTTTGGAGAGTATAAGTTCCTTATATTTTTATTTCCAATAGGAGAGATTGTTATTTCCAATAGGAATTCCTATGCAAGGAATCCAACAGAGACGACGGATCCTCAATCCGAGTCTCGTTTTTTGTTATATGCCCATTTGCAAGTCGCTTCCCAAACCATTTCGGGGACTCTTGGCCAATACCTCCTTTGGGGATAAAAACCTAACGGAGAAACATTTTTGAGTTATGTGAGATTCTACAAGATTGTTTGGGCATGGACTAGGTGACCACATTGTCCATCCACTCTTGAGGCACTGTTTCATAAATTGAAACCCTTAATCCAAATGTTGCATTGCTTCAAACTAAGAAAAACACTAGTTCTCGAAATCCATGAGTAAAGAAACTTTTGATGCATGACACACGAGAGTGAGGGGTTCTCTAGCTGAAATCCTATCCCATTAATCCATTGGAGTTGACGGTTCCTCAATCTGACTCTCAAATTTCATTTTATGCCCAGTTGCAAGTCGCATTTCAAACCATTTCAAGGACTCTTGGTCAATTCGTCCTCAGGGAATAAAAACCTAACGGAGTAGCATTTTTTAGTTTCATGATATGTTGCAAGCTTGTTTAGGAATGAACTCAATGACCACATTTTCCATTCACTCTTGAGGGACGGTTTCATAAATTGGACCCCTAAATCCAAATTTTGCATTGCTTCTTACTGATCAAAACCCTAGTTCTCAAAATCGATGAAAAAAACAATTTTTGAGGCATGGGACCCGCGAGTGAGGGGAGATATAGTTGAAATATTATGCCAGGAATCCAACAGAGATGACGATTCCTCAATTTGAGTCTTGTTTTCCGTTACATGCCTAGTTGCAAGTCTCTTCTGAAACCATTTCGGGGGCTCTTGGCCAATACCTCCTTAGGGGATAAAAATCTAACGGAGTAACATTTTTGAGTTCTGTGAGATGCTACAATAGTTTTTAGGCATCAATTGGGTGACCACATTTTCTATTCACTCCCAAGGCACGGTTTCATAAATTGGACCCCTTAATCCAAATGTTGCATTACTTCAAACTAAACAAAACACTAGTTTTTGATATCCATGAGTAAAGAAACTTTTGAGGCATGGAACCCGAGAGTGAGGGGTGCTCTAGTTGAAATTCTATCCCAGTAATCCATCGGAGTCAACAGTTCCTCAATCCAAGTCTCGATTTTCATTTTATGCCCAGTTTCAAGTCGCATCCCAAACCATTTCAGGGACTCTTGGAAAATTCCTCCTCAGGGCATACAAACCTAATGGAGCAACATTTTTGAGTTTCATGAGATGCTTCAAGCCTATTTAGGCATGGACTAGGTGACCACATTATCCATCTTCTCCTGAGGGATGGCTTCATAAATTGGACACCTAAATCCAAATGTTGCATTGCTTCTTACTGAGAAAAACCTTAGTTCTCAAAATCGATGAAAAAATCAACTTCTGAGGCATGGGACCCAGGAGTGAGGGGTGTTGTAGTTGAAATCCTATGCCAGGAATTCAACAGATATGACAGTTTCTCAATCTGAGTCTCGTTTTTCGTTATATGCCCAGTTGCAAGTCTCTTCCCAAACCATTTCGAGTAGTCTTGGCCAATACCTCCTTGGGGGATAAAAACCTAATGAAGCATCATTTTTGAGTTATGTGAGATGATAAAATCTTGTTTATGCATGTACTAGGTGACCACATTTTCCATCCTCTCCCAAGGCACGGTTTCATAAATTGGACCCCTTAATCCAAATTTTGCTTTGCTTCAAACTAATCAAAACATTAGTTCTTGAAATCCATGAGTAAAGCAACTTTCGAGGCATGGCACCTAGGAGTGAGGGGTTCTCTAGCTGAATTCCTATCCCATTAATCCATCATAGTCGATGGTTCCTCAATCTGAGTCTCGGTTTTTTTTTTATGACCAATTGCAAGTTGCACCCAAACCATTTCAAGGACTCTTGGCCAATTCCTCCTCAGGGAATAAAAACCTAACGGAGCAGCATTTTTGAGTGTCGTGAGATGTTGCAAGCTTGTTTAGGCATGGACTAGGTGATCACATTGTCCATCCTCTCCTAAGGGATGGTTTCATAAATTGGACCCCTAGATCCAAATGTTGCATTGCTTCTTACTAAGCACAACCCTAGTTCTCAAAATCGATGAAAAAAACAACTTATGAGGCATGGGACCCAGGAGTGAGAGGTGTTGTAGATGAAATCCTATGCCAGGAATCCAACAGAGATGATAATTACTCAATATGATTCTTTATTTTCATTATATTCTCAGTTTCAAGTTGCATCTCAAACCATTTCGGGGACTCTTGGCCAATACCTCCTTGGGGGATAAAAACCTAACAGAGCAGTATTTTTGAGTTCCGTGAGATGCTACAAGCTTGTTTAGGAATGGAATAGGTGACCAAATTTTCCATCCACTCCTGAGGCACGGTTTCATAAATTGGACCCCTTAATCCAAATGTTGCATTGCTTCAAATTGAGCAAAACACTAGTTCTCAAAATCCATGAGTCAAGAAACTTTCAAGGCATGGCACCTAGGAGTGAGGGGTGCTCTAGACGAAATCATATGCTAGTAATCCATCAGAGTCGAAGATTCCTCAATTCAAGTCTAGGTTTTCATTTTATTCCCAGTTGCAAGTCACATCCCAAACCATTTCAGGGACTCTTGGCCAATTACTCCTCATGGAACAAAACCTAACGGAGCATCATTTTTTATTTTTGTGAGATGTTGCAAGCTTGTTTAGGCATGGACTAGGTGACCACATTGTCCATCCACTCTTGAGGTATAGTTTCATAAATTCGACCCCTAAATCCAAATGTTTCATTGCTTCTTACGGAGAAAAACCCTATTTCTCAAAATAGATGAGAAAAACAACTTCTGAGGCATGGGACCCTCGAGTGAGGGGTTCTCTAGTTGAAATTCTATGCCATTAATCTAATGGAGATGATGATTCCTCAATCTGATTCTTGGTTTTCATTATATCCATAGTTTCAATTCGCATGCCAAACCATTTCGAGGACTCTTGGCCAATAACTCCTTGGGAGATAAAAACCTAACAGAGCGGCATTTTTTATTTACGTCAGATGCTACAATATTGTTTAGGCATGGACTAGGTCATCACATTGTCCATCCACTTCCAAGCGACAGTTTCATAAATTGGACTCCTTAATCCAAATGTTGGATTGTTTCTTACTGGGAGAAACCCTAATTCTATAAATCGATGAATAAAGCAACCTTCGAGGCATGGGACCCGGGAGTGAGGGGTGTTGTAGCTGAAATCTTATGCTAGGAATCCAACGAAGATGACGATTCCTCAATCCAAGTCTTGATTTTTTTTATATGCCCAGTTGCAAGTCGCATCCCAAACCATTTTAGGGACTCTTGGCCAATGCCTACTTGGGGTAAAAAAACCTAACGGAGCATCATTTTTTAGTTATGTGAGATGCTACAAGCTTGTTTAGGCATGGACTAGGTGACCACATTGTCCATTCATGGAAAGGAAAGAAAATTCATGGAAAGGAAAGGAATTGTCCATCCATGTTATGGCATGGAAAGGCATGCCATGGCAAGGCATGGCATGGAATGGAAAGGCTCCTCAATCTGAGTCTTGGTTTTCTTTATATGCCTAGTTGCAAGTCGCATCCCAAACCATTTTGGGGACTCTTGGAAAATAACTCCTTGGGGGATAAAAACCTAACGAACCAGCATTTTTGAGTTTCGTGAGATGCTACAAGCTTGTTTAGGCATGGACTAGATGATCACATTTTCCACCCGCTCCTGAGGGAGGGTTTCATAAATTGGACCCCTTAATCCAAATGTTGGATTGTTTCTTACTTGGCAAAACCCTAGTTCTCGAAATCGATGAATAAAGTAGCCTCTGAGGCATGGGACTCGGGAGTGAGGGGTGTTGTCTTTGAAATACTATGACATGAATCCAACAGAGATGTCAGTTCCTCAATCCAAGTCTCTATTTCCCTTTTATTCCCATTTGCAAGTCACATCCCAAACCATTTCAGGGACTCTTGGCCAATACCTCCTTGGGGGATAAAAACCTAATAGAGCATCATTTTTTATTTTTGTGAGATGCTACAAGCTTTTTTAGGCATGGACTAGGTGACCGCATTTTCCATCCTCTTATGAGGCACAGTATGGCATGGAAAGGAAATTCATAGCAAGGCATGGTATGGAAAGAAAAGTCATTGCAAGTGAATGCAAAGGAATGGTATGTGTTATCACTCCAAGAGTCACTCCATGACTGTAAAGGGAACAAGCTTGGTAACATAGAAAAATGATTTGAATGAAGGAAATGCAAGGTGGATCAAACTGATTGACTATCAAAAAATCATTACTCCAAGACACATATGAACACACTCTAACAAATAAGTCCTTAAATGTACTGATCAAATAACTTAAGGATTTGAAAATGTATGGAGAATGCTACCATACCAACATAATCATATACACTAAAAGCACATATGAATGGTTAATTACAGTAGAAAGAGTGTTTGTGATTCTTTTCCTATCAATGCTATGAAAGAAAGACTTCTTTCAGTTAATAAATAAACATAAGAACATATGAACTGAACATTCACTCACAAACATAGTGGAAAATAAAGAGAAATGGAAGTCTTCTCAGATACACTGAAAAGATCTCATATTCAAATATGCATTCAAAGTCTTGCTACAAAAAAGCTTTGCGAAGTTTTCAAAATTGAAACCCTCCTTGGTTTCTAACCTCCTTTACAATGATTTTACAATAAAAAATATAGAAGATAGAAAGGCTAAACTTTTCATCATTTTTTGGATCTAGTCTAATGTGTTTTTTCCAAGTTTGGCTAATCAAAACAAGAAAATGACCCATGTCCCTATTTAATAGGGTTACGTTCCTACTATGACTAAAACACTTAAATAAAATGCCACTTGCACCCATGGATGAGGATTGATGAAATCTTTGAGGAAGAGTCATCATTTTCCCCTAAAAATGCTCCAGCCAAGTCGAATTTGGACCTTTTTTGACCAAAATTTGTGAAATCTGCCACCTATAAGAAGTGTGCAGCGCATTACACTGCAAAAACAAGCTTTACGCTACCAATTGTTTTGTTTTTACAATTTGATTATTTTGGGTAGGTCCAATGATTTGGAATGGTTATGAAGGTTGGGAAATGATTACATAATGTATTATAATTCATAATATAACTGCTCCAACTAAAAAAACCATCCTCCAATTCATTTTGATGAAGTAAACATAATCCTTAATGAAACTAGGATTTTTGCCAAATGAGCATTGTCTTTCTTTCAACTAATGAATTTCTTGATACTTTACTCTGATATGCATTATGACTGATGTAACATATGTATTTCATCATGGCTGATGTTGTTGTGTGCCTAAAACACTCTCAAAACATAAATTCATCCATTTAGCAAAATTTATATTGAAAATTTGGATGAATGTTAGGTCACAAAAAATTATCCTTGTTACAATCTTCTGAAATTGACATGGTGTATTTTCATGTCCTTGAACATTAGGACTTATGATAAGGAATTCCCTTCCTTTTCACTCCAATAGGAACTTGAACAAAACTTATCAAAATAAGCAAAACATAGATACTTTGTTTCTGCAATCCGAAAGCAAAATTCTGAAAATAGAAAGTCATAACACAGTATGTACTTACTTCTCCTGTATGAGATTGATATTTCAGCAGATTATAATCAAAACATATTTATTTGGAGCCATTAGGTTTTCAGTAACCTACAACAAACCTTTCTTCACAAGATAAGTATCAGAGCACAATTAACCAATGAAAAACCTCTTTGCATGCAAAATCTCTTTAGGAAATTCATATTTGAAGGTTTGGCCGAGGCTTGGAGGGAAATTTGAATTTTATGATGTCCTCCAAGCTTCCAGAATCTTTCCTTCAAATTATTTCATCAAGAAAATGATGTGCAATTATGAAAGAAATCATATGCGTGTGTTTGCAACGCACCACAAGGGGAAATGATGACTAGTGCTGAAAACTTGCGTTGAATTGTTAGCGCTACGCTTGCAAAAAGGATAGAATGTGCTACAAACCAGTTTAGTGGGTAATAATGAATACAATGGTCTTAGTAATGATCAATGATGGTTGATGAAGAAATAAGTACGACCATGTATGTAAATTTTGACACATAAGACCCACTTTTGAGACATAAGATGACTCGAACTAGGTTTAACTTGGCATAAACAATTAGGTTAATTCACCTTAGATGACCACTTGGTCACCCTCTAACACAAATGAGATGACCAAATATTTGATGAAATACTGACTTGAGGGACCCACAATGCTAGATGACTAGGAAAATTTAAAATTTTCAAAGACTCAAATGATTTTCAAAGACTCAAACTACTAGAAATTTCTAGGAGCTAACGGTATGGAAAGGCATACCATACCATAGAAAGGCATGGCATGGAAAGGAAAGGCATAACATACCATACAATACCAAGGAAATGCATATCATACCATACCATACCATACCAAGGCAAGGCATACCATACCATACCATGGCAAGGCAAGGCAATGCAAGGCATGGAATGGAAAGGCAATGCAAGGCAAGGCATGGCATGGCATGGCAAGGCAGGGAAAGGCATGGTGTGACAAGGCATGGTATGGAAAATAATGGCATGGAAATGAATGGGATGGAAAGGAAATGCATGGTATGGAAAGGTATGGCATGGAAACACATGGTATGGAAAGCCATGGCATGGAAAGGAATGGTATGGAAAGGCATGGTATGGCATGGAAAGGAAATTCATGGCAAGGCATGGCATGGAAAGGCATGGTATGGAAAGGAATGGTATGGAAAGACAAGGCATGGTAAGTGAATGCAAGGCATGGCATTGCAAATAATGGTATAGAAAGGCATGGCATGGAAATACATACCATACCATTGCAAGGCATGGCATGGCATGGCATGGTATGGAAATACATGGTATGGCATGGCATGGCATGGTATGGAAAGTCATGGTATGGCATGGAAAGGAAAGTCTTGGAAATTCATGGCATGGAAAGACATGGTATGGAAAGGCATGTTATGGAAATAAAAGGCATGGCAAGTGAAAGCAAGGCATGGTATGGATAGACATGGCATGGAAAGGCATACAATACCATAGCAAGGCATGGCATGGAATGTCAAATAAAGGCAATGCATGGCATGGAAAGGCAAGGAAATGAAAGGCATGAAAATGAAAGACGTGGCATGCAATGGATTGGCAAGGCATGATATGGAAAGTCATGGTATGGAAAGACAAGGCATGGAAAGTGAATGCAAGGCATGGCATGGAAAGGCATACCATACGATAAAAAGGATGGCATGGCATGGCATGGCAGGGAAAGGAATACCATATGATATCAAGGATGGCATGGCATGGAATGGAAAGTAAAGGCATGGCATGGCATGTAAAGGAAAGGCATGGCATGGGAAGGAAGGACATGGCAAGGAAAGGCATGGCATGGCATGGAAAGGCAAGTAATGATATGGAAAGGCATGGTATGGAAAAACAAGGCATGGAAAGTGAATGCAAGGCATGGTATGGAGAGGCATGGTATGGAGAGGCATGTCATGGAAAGGCATACCATACGATAGCAAGGCATGGCATGGAAAGGCAAGGCATGGCATGAAATGGTATGGCATGGCATGAAATCGTATGGCATGGCATGACAAGTCAAGGCATGGCGAGGAAAGGCATCATGGAATGGAAAGGAAAGGCAATGAATGACATGAAAAGGGAAGGAAATGCATGGCATGACAAGGAAAGGTAATGCAAGGCATGGCATGGCAAGGCATGCAAAGGCAAGGCATGACATGACATGGAATGGAAAGGAAAGGAATTGAAAGGCAAGGCATCGCATGGCATGGAATGGTAAGGCAAGGCAATGCATGGCAAGGCATGGCATGGAAAGGCATGCAAATTCAAGGCATGGCATGGAAAAGAAAGGCAAGACATGGAATGGCAAGGCATGACATGGCATGTCATGGCAAGGCAAGGCAAGGAAATACACCTTGACACCTTTTATTACATTTATGTCATAATTTTCAACCCTTTAGGGCTTGATGTGTTGAATTTTTTCTTTAGAAGGATTGACATTTGGATGTGGTATAGTTGAATAAGTATTTAGAGAAATTTCATAATTACCTATAAACTAGTTAATTCTCAAAAGACCTTTGAAGCATATTACAGTGCCAAAATGCCCCCGGGGGGGCAGCTCAATTGGCAAGTGTCGTGAAAATGAAGTTCCATGAGGTTTTGAGTTCAACTTCCCCCGACTTACCTTGTGTGCCGCATAAGGGGCATCGTGGGCACACCTGGAGGTTATAGTGGTAGTGGTTGGATAACACGGCCACGTGTAATGCGAGCACGTGCCCAACTAGTTGTTGATTCCTCCAGACATAAAAAATAAAATAAAATAAAAAATATTACAGTGCCAAAATGTCCAAGAAAAATATTCGTGAAATATAAGAGAAGAAGAAATATAGACCAACTAACTCTCAAAGGTTTTTATAGGAAAACATAATCATATATAACACAAAATAGAGAGGGTTGACACTTAAATTTATGTAATAGTGATGTAGGACTCCTCTCTTTTAGTGGTTGCACGACCTCCCAGTCAAGGATCTTCAATTACTTGAGTTGAATAATCTCTTCGGGCCTCTACTAGACCCAGACTTTAATTCACATAGGTCCCTTGTTGTTACCCACATAGGTTCGATTCAACCACACAACCTTTTCCTGACACTTTTGGTAACACTAAGTGTTGAGTGCTAGCTCCTCTCTTCCTTAATACCATGGGATATGACCTCGGGCTATCCCCCTTCATGACTTCATGTTTCGACAATTTTGAATGCAGTTTACTCTTTTTTCCCCGAGCTCCAGACCCACGAAATCACTCTGACCATATCTACAGTACATGCTTCTCTGACAGCCAACGACTATGATCTACTTCGAGAATCTAGCTTTGAGAGTTATTATTATTCCAAACACCCATTTTCCCCAAAGTAACTTTTACCGAAGTTACGGATTGAGCGCCACGTGCTCGCCTCGATCAACAGTCAAGATTTTTCTTCATTCCCACTTTGGGTGAATTGCAATCAACGCCCATTTTATCCTCTTTCTCCCAGAGTATCAATCCTTCAAAGTGGTAGATATTTCTCCATGCGTCCTATCCCAACGGATGGCTCAGATGAACTTCAGTGCTCCAGCCTTCGGGATTTCACATGCGTTCACACCTCAATTCCTCTAGAGTGTTTTTTCTCCGAAGTAAATATCCACTCTCCACGTGTCCCTTTGTTCATCAATGACTCTTATTGAATCTGGCCTTCAAGAATTTTGACCCTCAGAAACTTACTCACCAATTTCCCCAAAGTGTTCTATCATCGAAGTGATAGATCCGACACCACATGTTCCAACCACGGACGACTAGGATGATTCCTTACCTTTGGAGCTTCAGACGACTTCTAGTTAATGGATCCACTTCCTCCTTTATTTTCCTCTAGAGTACGCACTTCCGGACTCTACGATATACTAACACATGTCCCTCTCAGATCGATGACCATAATTTACTTCGGCAATTCAGGCTTCAAGAGTTTTGGCTCACTCCACACAGAATTTTCACTGAATTTATTCTCCTCCAAAGTACGTGGATCTCCGCCACATATTCTTCTGGATCCAATAGACCATATCTCTTCGTCCTTCACAAAATTTTCTCTTTTTTTCGTGCAAATCTTCAAGATATTTACCTCTCGGACTCTTCGATTTGTTGCCATGTATCCTCCTTGATATCGACGGTTAGGATTCACTTCACATCTTTGGGACTTCGGTGATCCCTCTCTCAAAACACTTTCAAACCTTTGAATACTCGGAGTGTCGAAGGACTCCAAGTCTAACCTCCATGCAACTCTCCTAGATCTCACGGTCTGGAATGATCTCGCTTCCTCCGAATGGATCTCACTCATTAATTTGGGGAATCTTAAAGAACTCCTCCCTATTAAATAATTCTCACTCGCTACCCCTTCTGAGATTTTTCTTCCTCGAAACATCTAACTCCTCAAAGCGTCTCTTCTATGCTTATTTGAATTTTGACTCCATGCACACCTTGCAACTAGTATTCTTCCACGACTCAACTTTTTTGTGAGAAACTGTTCACACCTTGCAACAGTTCTTTACACTCTTCTGCATGTAAACTTTGAGTTATTCCTCCTACAATTCTGATTCAAAAGGATTATGCTGACACACACCTTGTAGACAATATGCAGACCTTGCATGCAAAGCTCCATGCTATCTCTCCTGAGCTCCTGAGTTGAACTAGACTCTGTCAATGCATTCTTTGCGGACAATATGCACACCTTACATAAGCTCGTGAAGAGAAACAATTGAAACTTATATAAACCCTCACAGATTCATACATTCAACAATGTAATGCATTCATAACATAATAACAAGTAAATAACAGAGAATTGCAATTAAACAGAAATCCTACCGCTCATTTAGATAGACACAGTAATAGCAACACAAAACATGTGTATCAACACTTCTCTGTTATATTCATCTAAAATTATATGTACATGGGCTCATACAATGCTCTTGATCAACTCTCAACAACTCTTAACAAAAACAACAACAAATCTCAGCAGCCTCATTTAGGCATAAAATACATTTATTTATACAAAAAGGCTCATAGATCTCTTTCCCTTCAACTACCTTAGTGTTATCCTATCGAAATAAAAGATTTCAACTACTAAGGATTTATTACAATAAATGTTTGAGACAAACAGATAAGAGTGAATGCTTTGAATCTGTACTACTATTGTCTACATTAAATGAAATATGATCTCCATCGATCTCATGCGATGTTTCATCCTCTTAACATTTAAGATCTTCTTTAATTGCAATCTTTTCAAGATATTTGCATGACATGCCATCTTTAAAATATCAAAAATCACTTCAAAATGTGCACTAGGGAGCTAAGTTGTCTTCCACTTGTGCTTTGATGATGATCCTCCTGCATCAAATAGAATTTACAGTTGATTGTTAAAATGTATAACAATTTTTTTGCGATCTTTACTAATGTTTATTGGAATGTTTGCATGTTTTACATCATTGGAATGACATCTTATATGTAACTTATTTGAAATTTTATTATGGTATTTTCACTTTGATATAATGTAATATGATTTTTGTTTCGTTTCATATGTTGTAATATTAGAAATATAACACAAAAAATAAATATTTCATGAAATAAATAATAACTTTTCATTTTAAATGTTCTTTTTTGCAGAACACATGTCTTCCAAAATATCCAGTCGATCATCATGAGATAGATCCAGATTATAATGGGTCTAATACAGACATGGGAGATGATGATGATGATGAGACAAATGCAGAAGACATTGAGAATGACAATGATGATGACCACATTGAGGATGATCAAGATAATGATGATGATGACCTAGTTGTTGGTAGTAGTCAGTGACATTGATCATATAGACTCCATCATGGATCATTGTTGATATATCATTATGGTGCCTCTTTTCATGTTTACTATCATCTGTATCATTTTCACCTACAGTACCATATTATTGAGTTGTATCATTTTGACATGTATCATTTTGACTTATATCATTTGGAAATGTATCATCTTGACTTGTATCATTTTGACATGTATCATTTTGAGTTACATCATTTATCATTTTGACTTATATAATTTGGAAATATATTATTTTGACTTATGTTGGTTGTTGGCCATGTATCATTCTAACAGGTTATTGATCTACTGGCATATTTGACTTTCACTTTTTGTAGTTATATATGATGATGATCTTATCAATATTAAAGATATAAGTTGTTTGACATGATACTTATGTAATATTGGTATATTTAACTAGTTTTAATTATAGATGATCATCATGTTATAATCATTATCTCGTTATTTTATATATATTGCATGTTGTAGATTTTATTTAGATGGATATTTAATAAGTATAATGATGTTTTTAGTTTGTATGGATGTCCATTTCCCTAAAAATTCTTTATAAAAGTTATCATATAAAATTACTTCAAATGCAATATGACTTATTCTATAATAATATAAGTTTTTGAAGAGGCATGATATGTTTGGCTAATTAAATTGAAATAAAAAAAAAAAAATTAATAAATTGAAGCTATAAAAGAGGCAACATGAGTTGTTAAAATGGAAGAAAAATGTATCTCTAAAATGGAAGTAAAACTCGACATTAAATTTGAAACCATACTTGGAGCTATTCATGGATCTAAGTAGGAAGCTAAATTTGTTGCTTAACAAGAAGAAAAAATGGATGCTAATTAAGAAGCAAATCCCAACACTAAAATGAAGCAAACCCTGGACCTAAAAAAGAAGCAAAACTAGGCACTAAAAAGGAAGCAAACCTTGGTACTAAAAGGAAGCAAACCATGGAGCTAACAAGGAATTATGGAAGCAAATTTTGGTGCTAATTAAGGAGCAAAACTTGGTGGCGCTTTAGAAGAAAAAAAAAAGTATTTTTGGTAAAAAAACGGAAGCAACAATGGAATCCAAACCAAAAGAAACAATGGAAGCCAAACCAGAAGAAAAAATGCAAGGCAAACTAGAAGCAATCTTGGAAGCAAACCTTGGCGCTACCTACAGAGAAAAAAAAGAAGCAATTTAGGTAGAAAACAAAGAAATAAAAGTGAAAGCAATTTTAGAAGCAAAAAAGGATGCAATAATGGAAGCACATATTGTTGTAAATTTGGAAGCCAAAATAGAAGATATTTTCGACGCTACACTAGAATCAAAACAAGAAGCATGATTGTGAGCAAAACTACCAATTAGGAGCAAAACTAGGCTCTATTTTAGGAGCAAAACTAGGCGTTATTTTAGGCTCTAAAGTAGGTGCTATTTTAGGCACTGAACTAGGAGAAAAACAAGGTGCTAAACCCAACGCTATTCCTGGCACCCACTTCAATATTCCATTTGGCATCGGGTTTTGTACCTACCATTCAGCCCAATTCATGCACTCAAATACACTAAATTTTGGCGCTATTATAGGCGCTAATGGCTTGTTTTGTTGTAGTAATAATCCCCTACAACTACAACAACACCATCATAATTTAATACTTCCATAGAAAATGTTGAATTACCTGGGATGGTTATGATAGGTGTATACTATTGCAATGGAATGTCCATTATGCCCATATTTGCAGTTGATGGGATTCTCTGAGTCTCATTTAATTTTTTCTACATTTACCATTCTTCTTCTTCATCTTGTTTCTTCTTTGCTTCATCCTTAGTTGTCAGTCTTTCCTTTTCCCTCTTTTGAGCCTCTTCTTCATCTACCAATCTATTAGCTTCCTCCTCAAATTTCTTATTTTGAAGAGCATCATGTTGGGCCCTTACCTCATTTTCTTCCTTATTTCTTCTTTCATCAACAAGATTTCTTATTGCTTCTTCACTTTTCTTCTTCTCACCTACTTTAAGTGCTTTCTTGGGATCAATTTTCTATTTCCCATTTTTTGTTTGCCTTTTTTGATATTCCTCATATGCCTTTATCCTTTTTCATTCCAATTCATTTTATTTCTTTATTTTTTCTTGTTCCTTGGTTTCCAATTTCTTTTGGTCTTCATCCAAGAGCATTCAAAATTGTTCTTGTTAGATCCTCCACTTTTCTCCTTGTTCTAATAGCATATCCTATCTAGCAAGATCATTAGGAAATTTTTGCAATACCTCTTCATAGAAAAGAACTTCTTTGAATACCTCTTCATCAAAATTTACTACATGTATATTGGAATGGGTGAGACCCACTGATGCAGACCCCCTTCCCTCCAAAGGGTTTTGTGACCTCTCGGTTAAGGATATTAATCTCTTGAGCTGAATTATCTCTTTTGGGCCTTCATTATCCCCTAGAACAAATTACACGGTCCCATTTTCTCTTTAGGCACGGGTCTTATGGAACCCGCAGCCCCTCTTCTTTAGCGCTTTTATAAACTTGATATTCGGTTTCTAGCTCCTTCCACTAGCCCCTCTTTCCATGTGACCTCGAATTGTGACCTGGGGCTTAACCTCCTAGGTGATTCACAGCTTCAGGACTCTAACCGGGACCAAATCTATGTTCCATGTCCCCCTTTGCAACCACGGTTGAGATCTAATTCGGGACTCCGCGCTCTAGGAGTTATGAATGTTCTGACCTCCACTTTTCCCCATAGTTCTAGATCATGTGCCACACATCCGTCCAAATCAATGGCTTAGTTCCACTTTGGGACTTCAGTGTTCAGGAGTCCCGGATGCTCACACAACCTTTCCTCCTGAAGTACTCCATACCTAGAGTTCCAAATCAAGCACTGCGTGTCTGTTTAAATCAACGGTCCTAGTTTACTTTGGGACTTCAGCGTTCGGGGGTCCTGAACATTCCAACATTCTGTTCTCCCGAAGTACCTTCTTCCGGAGTGAAGGATCATGCGCCACACATCCTTCTCATTCAAAGGTGGAGATCCACTTTGGGTGACCCTCTGCTCCGTGTTTCTTTCTAATCACTTCAGAAGTACGAATTTTGTTGATGCATGCCTCCCACAGATCGACGACTACAATCACTTCGGCTATTCAAGCTTCAGGAGTTTCAACCTTTCCACACTCACTTTCTCTTGGAGTGCTTTCACCCAAATTCAATGATCTGTCGACGCATGTCACCCATAGATCGATGGCTAAAAATCACTTCGACTATTCAGGCTTCAGGATTTTCAACCTCTCCACACTTGCTTTCTCCCAGATTGCTTTCACCCAAATTCAACGATCTGTCAATGCGTGTCTCCCACAAATCGACAGCTAAAAATCACTTCGACTATTTGGGCTTCGGGAGTTTTGGCCACTCCACCCTTGTTTTCTCCCAAAGTTCTTTCACCCAGATTCCACATATTTCTACCATGTGTCCTCCCTCAGATCAATGGCTAAAACAGACTTTGTTACGCCGCATATTTCCAAAGAAACTCACGGCTAACTACCTCGCAATTCTTCCAGATCTGACGGTCTAGAATGACTCTTATTCCTCCTAAAGGGATCTTGGTCGCTAACTCATTAAACCTTCAAAGCTTCTCCCCCTTTGAAGATTCCTTCCCGCTATCTCTCTTGAGGTTGTTTTCTCGAACCCTTTGACTCCTTAGAGGGTTTCTTTGACACTTACTCGATTTTCGGATCTATGCACTCCTTGCAACAGATCTTCGCGCTCTTTCATGAGAAAAATAAAGTTATTCCTCCTAATATTTTTGAGTCAAAGACTCTTTCGATGCACTCCTTGTGTATGATATGCACACTCTACATATGAAAGTTTCACACTATCTCTTCTAATATTTGAGTCAAAAGACTCTGTTAAAATGCACTCCTTGTGTATAGTATGCACTCCTTGCATAATCTCAAGGGAGAGAAACAATTGAAAATTAGTCAACCCTTCATGGATTCATTCATTCACAATATAACTCGTTCATTCATGAAAACTCATAATAACATAGAATAGTTACACAACAACACTTCCATGCATTTGGATCAATATCCCTCTATTATATTCAATCAAATATAAATGGCTACAACTGATACAAGAAAATAACAACTAACTCAGAAAATACTAATATGCATCTATCAACTGTTCAACAGCATTATGTTCCACAACATCAAGCTCAGCCACATCAGTTTCAACAACCTCATCCAGGTGCATAAGAATCTATTTATACAAGAGGACTCTTAGGGTTTCCTCCAACTACCTATCTTATCAAATTAAATCATTCAACTACTAAGCCTCTGTTACAATGAATTTTCTGAGATATGCAGATAGGGGTGGATGCTCTAGATCTGCATTGTAGTCAGTTTCATTTAAGGAAAATGGATCTCCTCTGATCTCATGCAATCATCTATTATTTGTTCATTAAAGATTTATTTAATTTGCAATCCACTCAAAAAATATTTCCTCACGATACGCCAACAGTTCAAAATTTAAAACAAATAAAAAGGTGTGTTATGTGTTGTGCATCATAATCCTCTGGGAAAACATTCGTGGACTCTTATCCATGAGCTCCTGCACTAACTTTCCATGCCTCTGGATATCATCTTCATTTACCCAACTAGAATCCTCTATTGGGTGTCCCTTCCATTTTACCAAATATTCAAAATATGTCTTTCTCCTGGTCTTCTTACCAATCTTCTAATTAATGATCTTCTCCATGTGTGGATTTTCTTCTACATGCATCTACTTCTCCCACTGAATCTTCTCCTGATCTTCTGATCTTTCTATGTCATCTTCTGATCAGGGGATCAAATTTTGCTCAAAAATTCAAAGTGCTCAGAATCACTTCAAATCGAATGAGAGTGTAGGCCTCATCGTTACGAACCCAACGCAACTTGTTTCGTCTCAAACGGACATCGGGAGCGAGAGATATCGCAATTTGTTCGGAATGGCAAACAGGCAAAAAAAGGACGCTCACTGTACAATCCGTACAGGATAACGTGGTAGGGATGTATGACCGTACACTGATGTGGCATGTGATGATGTGGCATATTATAATTGGTAGACAATTGGCATATGATATTTTGACACGTGTCCTTTTGGTGGCTAATGGTATGCTAATGCATGGCCCAATCTGTGTGCGCCATGTGTCACTTGTTGTTTGGTTTAAAAACTTTGTCATTGGTAGGAGTCGACCCCGCGACCTCCGGGCAGGGGAAACGACTTGGCAAGGAGCTGACAACCAGCGCTTCACCGTGCGTTTCTTATCATATGTATGGTATCAATTGTATTTCAATTTGAATATGGGTGTGGTTTGGGCCGCGATTGGGCCGGGGCTTAGCCCCAGCCCTTGGTCGCACGCCATTACATATAACCTGAGCTATATTACATAGTGCACGCACGGTTTAAAATTTGGTTCAAATGGTTGTAAACCTACCCGCCATTTGTCATTGTTCCATTCGTTTGGAAAACGAAGCCCTCTTTTGCACTAGCCCGAGGTCGGATGGTGACCATATGCCCGAGTGTTAGGCGGTTAGGGGATGGCATGCTCATAACCATCCTACAGTTCACATCGTTGGCGCAGTTGCGCCTGGTGCTGGGTTTTCATGCTTTAAATTGTGTGTGTGCTAGGTTCATGAAACAAGGGTGTGTTTTGTAGATGCAGAGACAGCAAGCTTGAAGGAGGGACTTCCAAGAGGCCTAACTTCTTCATTTTTTGGCCAAACAAGGTGCCGAAAAAGCCCAGCCAGGGGTTTTTGGACGCTTTGAAGCCATTGGAGCAGTCTGTTGGTCAGTTTGAGCATTTTAAAGCACATTTTTTAGCACTTTCAGCAATTAATAATAATGATCCATTGGAAGCTGGACCAGGAGATGTAGCCCAAGAGAGGGGTGAACTCCTTTATCAATTGTTGTGTTTATGTGCTTATGTTCATTGATTATGTTGTTGTTCATTTGTATCTTGCATGAGTAATCCTTTAATTAATGTGTCACAAAGTTGATCCATTTTCTTTTAACACATAAAATTTACTTGCAAATAATTTCAAGATTTCAAGTCTTCTTCATTTTTAGATCATCTTCCCTATAAGGATACAAGTATGAAATGATAAATATGGGTGATATAACCACATCCCCTGGCATATCTAACTCATAGGCATTGGTACCAAACTTTCTTAGGATCTTGCATGGTCCAATATTCTTCAGCTTCAGCGTGTTATATGTTCCCCTTAGGAACATTTCCTTTCTTAGGTGTGATAAGACTTGATCTCCAACTTCAAATTGAAATTCTCTCTTATGTTGATCAACCCTTCGTTTATATTCTTCATTTCTACTCTGCAACTTCTCCTTGATCTGATTATGAAGATTCTGCATTTTTGCAGCGAAGTATTCTTCTCCATCACTTCCGAATTCACTCTGCTCCATATCTCTTAATTATGATACTCCTCTTGGATTCATTCCATACACTATCTAAAATGGGAGTTTTCTTGTACTTCTATTTGGTGAGTCATTATATGCAAACTCTGCTTGTGGTATAATTTGATCCCACTGGCTATGATGTTCAGTGACCAAACTTCTCAACAAATATCCTAAAATCCTATTTACCACCTCAGTTTGTCCATATGTCTGAGGGTTATATGTTGAACTAAAAGATAGTTATGTCCCTAGTTTCTTCCATAATTTTCTCCAGAAATGACCAACAAATTTAGTGTCTTTGTCCGAGAAAATGCTCCTGGGAAATCCATGAAGTCTCACAACTTCCTTGAAAAACAAATTTGCAACATGTGTTGCATCACTAGTCCTCTGGCATGGGATAAAGTGTTCCATATTTGAGAATATATCAACCAAAACAAATATGGAATCACTTCCCCTCTGGGTTCTTGGAAATACCAACACAAAATCCATTTTTATTTCATCCCAAGGCCTATCTTGAATAAGAAATGGCTGATACAATCCAGTGTTCAAATTCTTTCCTTTTTCATAATGGAAAATCTTGCATTTGTTCACAAAATTCTTCACCTATGCTCTCATACATGGCCAATAGTATGAACTGTTCAACTGTGCAAATGTCTTTTCATGGCTGAAATGTTCTGCTACAACTCCACTATGTTTTTCCTTCAGCTGATTTTCTCTCATCGAGCACCTCGGTATGCACAATTGGCAACCTTTAAACAACAATCCATATTGAATCATATACTCTGTCCACTGGATTTTTTCCCTAAGCACAGGATTTGCACATGCTTCATATGCTTCCTTAAAATCCGGATCATCACAATACATATCCTTAAGGTTTTGAAAACCCAAGGTCTTAACTTGAAATTCCTGTAGAATCAGACATCTCTTGCTCATTACATCAACAACTTTTTTAGCATTACCAGAAATATGTTTAATGACAAAAGTGAAATTTTGAATGAATTGTATCCACTTAGCATGGCTCTAGTTTAACTTATCATGTCTGGTTATGAATTGTAAAGCTTTATTATCGCTATACAAGACAAATTCCTTTGGAACAAGATAGTGCCTCCACTTCTTCAAAGCTTCAATTATGGCATAAAATTATTTATCATATGTGGAGTACTTCCTCTTAGTCTCATTCATCTTCTCATTGAAATATGCAACATGCCTATTATCTTGGCTCAATACTTCTCCAATTGCAACCCCACTTGCATCACGTCTCACTTGAAATGTCTTCTCGAAATTTGGTAAGACTAGAATTGGTTTTTCTATTATCTTCTCCTTCAATATATTGAATCTCCTCTCGACCTCTTATGTCCATTTGAAATACTTGTGTCTTTTCTTCACTGTGTCCATCATTTGTGCACAGATTCCACTGAAATTTCTAATGAACTTCCTATAGAAACTCACTAATCCATGGAAGCTTCTCACCTAAAATATACTCCTTGGTGATGGCAATTCTTTGATTTCTTTCACCTTCTTTGGATCCATCTTCAATTCATTTGAAGAGATCACAAAACCCAAATATATGAGTTATGTTTTTATGAAAGAGGACTTCTTCAGATTAATCAACAGTTTCTACTGTTGCAGTCTCCTCATCACTAATGTCATATGTCTCGAATGCTCCTCTTTAGTCTTGCTAAAGACCAATATATCATCCAGATATATAATCACAAACTTACCAATGAAATATTTCAATACTTCATTCATCAGTCTCATAAAAGTACTTGGGGCATTTGTTAAGCCAAACAACATAACAAGCCACTCATACAACCCTTCATTTGTAATAAAGGTTATTTTCCACTCATCAAATTCTCTCATCCTTATCTGGTGATATCCACTTTTCAAATCTATCTTTGAAAAAAAAAATATCCACTTAAGCAATCCATTAAGTCATACATTCTTGGCAAAGGAAATGTATACCTGATGGTGATCTTGTTTATGGCTCTTGAGGTGTCAATATGTATTCTTATTTGTTTTGTAGACTTGCTCCTGGTATCAAATCAATATGATGGTTGATACTTCTTATGGGTGTAAATGAGTTAGGAAACTCATCCACTACTATGTCAGCAAAATTCTCCAACAACTCCTGAACTTATTCAGGAAAATCATCCATAGAAGTACTTGTAAGGAAAACTCTAGGTTTCCTCACCATAGCAAATTGCATCTCTTGTTCCTTCTTGAACTCACTTAGGAGTTCATTCCCACTCATGAGAAGTATGCTTGTGGTGGCGTCTTCCTTTACTTGCGTCCCTTCTATTGTCAACAACATGTGTGTTCTACCATTATTTTCCAAAGTGTAAGTATTCCTTCTCCCATCATGAATGACATTCCTGTCAAACTGCCATGGTCTTCCCAAAAAAACATGGCATACATCCATGTGAATTACATCACACAGAATCTCATCTCTATATCCATCTATTTTAAGGTCAACAAGGCATTGTTTAGTTACCATTACCTGGTGTCCTTTTTGCAACCATTTGACCTTATATGGATTTGGGTGTGCAGTTGTCTCCATCTCCAATTTCTCCACCATCTCTATGGATACTAAGTTATCAGTGCTCCCACTATCAATTATCACCTTTCATACTTTGTCTTTAGTCTTGCAAGTTGTCCTGAACAAACTATTCCTCTGCACTGGCTTTTCAATTCCTGGCTCTGGTTTTAAGAGAACCTTCCTCAACATCAGGGATTTTCCATCCTCTGCACCTTATGCTTCAACATTCCTTTTTTGTTCTTCTGAAATGTGAGCTTCACCTCCTCCCTCTGTATTTCTCTCAAGACTTTCCCAAGACATGTGTCTTTTATTTCCACATCCATAACACCTTACCTCTCCTCCTCTGCTTATTCCTCTTCCTCTAGAAGAATTTATTCCACCACTTTGTCTCCCTCAGGAACTTCCTCCTCTTTCTGAGTGACTATGTGGTTTCTCAGTCTCATTCTTGGTTTTATGTGCCTTGTCATGGGAAACTCCCTTACCTTTGTTTTGACTTCTACCTTTGCTTCCATGAATCTGTTTTCTGGCCAACTTCTCCTCTGCCTTCAGTGCAATCTGATAAGCATCCTCAAATGTCCTCACTGTCATCATGTTGATTTCATCATGGATTTCATATCTCAAGCCATTTATATATATGGAAACTTTTTCTTCATCTTTCTCTCTTTGTCCAGCCTTGATATTCAGCTTGTAGAATTCCTCTATGTAATCTTTCACTGTCATGCCCTTCTGTCTCAGGTTCTCCAAATTCCTAAGCACATTTGTCTAATAATATTTGGGTATGAATTTAACCTTCAGTTTGGCTACCATTATGTCCCAAATATTTATCTTTTGCTTGCCTTTTCTCCTCCTATCATCCTACAGTTCATCCCGCCATAATGTTGCATGTCCTTTTATCCTAGTTACAGCATGTCTCACCTTTTTATCCTCATCAACATATTCATAATAAAAGTACTTTTACATGGACCTTATCCAGTCCAATAGCTCTTCAACGTCCAAATTTCCTTCATACATTAGGATGTCTATCTTTTCTTTAGCCCCCAACTTCACAACAACTTTCAGTAAGCATTCTTCGGCTGCATATTCCCCTGTGGATTCTCCTTTGACCTCTATCTCTTCACTTTATGCATCATTAGTGTCTCCGGCATGAAGTGATCTCCTCTACACTTCCTCCATTGCCTCCAACCTGGAACGAATCTCTCTCACTTCTCTTTCTACAACGCAATTGGCTACAGGTGGCTCCACGCGTCTCCTTGGCGGCATTGTGCTGGCTAGTTCTCACACATAGAGTTCAACTTCAAGTTCCCTTTCGGATACCTGAAAACAAAATCAGGCTTTGATACCACTTGATGCAAACCCCCCTTCGCTCCAAGGGGTTCTGTGACCTCCCAGTCAAGGATCTTAATCTCTTGAGCTGAATTATCTCTTTTGGGCCTTCAGTAGCCCCTAGAAAAAATTATGTATGCCCTTTTCTCTTTAGGCACAGGTCTTATGGAACCCACGGCCCCCCTTCTTTAGCTCTTTTATAAACTTGAAATTCGAGTGTTAGATCCTTCCGCTAGCCCCTCTTTGCATGTGACCTTGGGCTGTGACCCGGGGCTTAACCTCCTAGGAGATTCACAACTTTGGGACTCTAACCAGAACCAAATCTACGGTCCATGTCCCCCTTCACAACCACGGTTGAGATCTACTTCGGGACTCCGCGCTTCGGGAGTTTTGAATGTTCCGACCTCCACTTTCCCCAGAGTTATACATCAGGCACCACGCGTCCGTCCAAATTAATGGCTCAGGTCCACTTCGGGACTTCGACGTTCAGGAGTCCCAGATGCTCACACAACCTTTTCTCCCGAAGTACTCTATACCTGGATTTCCAGATCAAGCTCCACATGTATGTTTAAATCAATGGTCCTATTTTACTTCGAGACTTTGACGTTTGAGAGTCTCAAATGTTCCAATAGTCTATTCTCTCGAAGTACCTTCTTCCAGAGTCAAGTATCGTGCACCACACATCCTTCTCATTCGACAGTGGGGATCCACTTTGGGTGACCCTCTGCTCCATGTTTCTTTCTCCTCACTTCTGAAGTACATGATCTGTTGATGTGCATCTCCCACAAATCGATGACTGCAATCACTTCAGCTATTCGGGCTTCAGGAATTTCAACCTCTCCGCACTCGATTTATCCTAGAGTGCTTTCACCCAATGTCAACGATCTATCAACAAATGTCTCCCAGAGATCGACGACTACAAATCACTTCAACTATTTAGGCTTCAGGAGTTTCAACCTCTCCACACTCACTTTCTCCTAGAGTGCCTTCACCCAAATTCAATGACCTGTCGACGTGTGTCTCTCATATATTGACGGCTACAAATCACTTCGACTATTCAGGCTTCGGGAGTTTTGGCCACTCCACCCTCATTTTCTCTCAAAGTGCTTTCACCTGGAGTCCATGAATTTCCACCACATGTCCTCCATCGGATCGATGGCTTAGACGGACTCCGTTACTCCGCGGATTTCCAAAGAAACTCATGGCTAACCATCTTGCAAATCTTCCATATATGACAGTCTAGAATGACTTTGCTTCCTCCTAAAGGAATCTTGGTCGATAACTAATTAAACCTTTAGATATTCTCCCCCTTTGAAGATTCCTTCCCTCTATCTCTCTTGAGATTTGTTTCTCGAACCCTTTGACTCCTTAGAGGGTTGCTTCGACACTTAGTCGAATTTCGTATCTGTGCACTCCTTGCAACAAATCTCCATGCTCTTTCACAAGAAAACTGAACTTATTCCTCCTAAGGTTTTTGAGTCAAAGACTTTGTCGACACACTCCTTGCATATGATATGAACACTATGCATATGAAAGTTTCATGCTATCTCTTCTGATATTTGAGTCAAAAGACTTTGTTAAAACGCACTCCTTGTGTATAGTATGCACTCCTTGCATAATCTCAAGGAAGATAAACAATTGAAACTTATTCAACCCTTCACAGATTCATTCATTCACAATATAACTCGTTCATTCATGAAAACTCATAATAAAAGAGAATAGTTACACAACAACACTTCCATGCATTTGGATCAATATCCATCTATTATATTCATTCAAATGTAAATGGCTACAACTGATACAAGAAAATAACAACTAACTCTTAAAATACTAATATGCAGCTATCAACTGTTCAACAACATTATGTTCTACAGCATTAGGTTCAGCCACATCGGGTTCAACAGCCTCATTCAGGTGCATAAGCATATATTTCTACAATAGAACTCTTAGGGTTTCCTCTAGCTACCTATCCTATCAGATTAAAAGCATTCAACTACTAGCCTCTGTTAAAATGAATTTTCTGAGATATGCAGATAGGGGTGGATGCTCCAGATCTACATTGTAGTCAATTTCATTTAAGGAAAACTGATCTCCTTTGATCTCACGCAATCATCCAGTCTTTGTTCATTAAATATTTATTTAACTTGCAATCCACTCAAAAACTATTTCCTTGGGATACGCCAACAGTTCAAAATTTAAAAAAATTAAAAAGGTGCACTATGCAATGTGCTCGTTGTGTTGTCCACTTGTGCTTTGCTGACAATGCTCCTTCATCACCCATAAGGTGAATACCATTATTCTATAAATTCTGATACACTTCAAGGTCTTCATCCTTCAAGGGGAAGTCTCCAGTGTTGAATATTCTATATATTTCATCGTACCTAGGGAAATTGTCTTCTCCATCGTGATGAGTGGTGTCTATCACTAAGACCTCTCCTAGGTTGGTAGGATTTTCATGTGTGGAAGCTGGAATGGAAGATACAATGTTCCTGGATTTTTGGACATTTAAACTCGCCATTATATATCCTCTGTATCCTGCAATTATCATAGAAATACATAAATCCATTGAATAAATGAAATAATACAATGAAATAGTGAGTTGAAATAGTAACATCCCTGTGATTCCAACTTGAAATTATGGTTACAATATGTTTTGATATTGATAATGTATAGTAAAGTTCTTTTACAAACTTGTGGGAGAAGATAATGCGTCAATGAGGGTTTTAGGGTTATTAAGTAGTCATTAAATTACTGTAATTGGCATATTCAATGGTCTGTGTACGCGAACTAATTCATAGGTGAAACATCATTTCTCCATTAATGCAATTCAAAGGTATAGGCCACCCAAATTCAAGTATCAAAGTCATAGAGTTAATACCCAAGATGTTTGAGAGTGTTATCAGAGTTATTACAATCGAAGGAGGGGTAGTTCATAGATCATCTTACACTCTGATGAAACAACAATGAGGAATATTCCCTTTCTTGCATATATTTTTGTGTCGAAGATATAAGAGTGAGGAAAGGCTATATGTGTGTCATCGGATCATTCTCATCAGAGTCAAAAAAAAAATTATCACTTCATAGGAAAAGGTATCGAAGAATATTCTTTCTTCGAAAACTGTGTTATTTTGAGCATTTGGGAGACATGCATGTTTGAATTAACCACTCAAAAACCAATTACCATTTTCCAAGTATCAAGATTTCCTTAGTAAGCTAATTATGCAAAGGATGAATTCATATTACTCAGGCACCTCTCACCAACCAATGACACATCAGCCAGACCGACAAATAAATAAAATAGTTACAAACCTGTGTCATCAGGGAAAAGGTCATCAGAGTGGTTTTGTCGAGGTTCAAAATTATCGTCATGGAGGATTTTTCCGATATGGTGATCCCAACAGAACTCTTTCCAATATGACTATTGAAAAATTTATGTCTAAATACTTCTTATATTTCTTTTATTTTTTTGTTTTATCCCGACTTGGGTCTTCAAGGTAAACAAACGAACATATAGCTTCAAGTGACATCAAATCAATGTAGAGGATTTTATGTGATTAAATTGAGTTATGATATAGATCATTTCAGGTGAGGATGAGTCAATCATTCAAGCAGATAAAAACAAAGACTTGGAATTTGAGATGTATGTTACAACAAAGAATATATTGATTTAGATTGTACTAGTGAAAGTAGCAACTTCCCATGTCAGTATCAAATCAATAATGTAGTGATGTAGTACCTTGTAAAAAATTTAGAAAGGGGGAACCTACTGAAAATCTCTCGAACAAGAGATTTTTAGTGGGTATTTTTGGGAGCACAACAACTTGCTAGAAGGTTCTACTTACTAGAAAGGTCCTTCTCTAGAATGTTCCTAGGAGGTAGATATAACTATATAAAGAATTAGAAGAAATGTAATGAGATTTCTTGTTAAGTATATTGTAATTGGAGCTCTGATCATTGAATTTTCCCCCTCAAAGAGGCAAGTGAACATTTCTCTCATTAATAAATGTATAATATTTTGCGGTATTATGGTTCTTTTATTGCCTATTTCTATTGTAATATGTTAATTTTTCAATTAATATGGGTAAATTCTTTTATTTATGCTATGCATCTTCCAATTCACTAATAAAGAACACCACAAACCAACCAACATTAAATTTACTTCAATGGCTAACCAAATGTATCTAATCAACTCATAAACTTTCACGTTAACACTTTATCCTTACCCACTGAAAATTCTAGCTATTGGCAAGAAACACCGGCTACTAGACTCCAATAGGCAAACAAAACATCCATATGCCACACTTACAGGAACCTTGAAGATTCCACAACTAACACAACTACATTGACACTTTTCTTTAAATTGACTCCCAATCCTTTGAAACAATTTCTTCTAATTGAATTATCCCTGACCGCAAAGGGCCATTCCATACTAAACTGATGATTTAATGAACTAATATATTTGGGTCCCCCAACTGCAAAATCTTGCTAATATAGAACAAAATAACCAGATAACTAGTTATTGTGTTCTATATTATCAAGAGTTTGTGGTTGGGGGACCCAAATATATTAGTTCATTAAGAGAGAGAGGGTGGGGGGGAGAGGGACAATGAGTAGTAATGTTGGGATAGAATTATTTTTTTATTTTATTTTCAAATTAATAAAGTCATTGAACCCCAAAAATAGTAATTTGCAAAGGCCAATCTTCATATGTCTGTGATTTCATTATCTACGAGCATGTGTAACATATTGTAGCAATTCGTCAAAACAAGACATAATGAAAAGGGAAAAAAAACATTGAATTTGCTACAGCTTATGTATTCCATTCCATGAGCTTCATTACTCCCAACATATGTCCAAAGAAATTATTATAACCCTATATTTCATAGTATCACCTGGTGATTATAATTTCTTCCTCTAGTCATATTTTATTCTACAAATGATTTACAAAAAGAAAAAGAAAAAGAAAATAAAATAAAATAAAGAAAAAGAAAAAGAAAAGGATAAAAATAGAAAAAATGAAAAGAGGGTATAAAAATAATAAAGTACAAAAAAACAAAAAGAGAAGATATAAAACCCCATGAAAAATAAATTTGGTTTGACTCATATTGTATAATCATGATTAAACTTTTTCAATTTATGTTGATAGGTTAGTGAATAAATTTGGTCAAACAGTTTAATCTTGGACAAATTAGCAAGGTTAGAGTAATAATTAATCCAACAGTCTAAGCTGGATTATTAGGTTAGTTGATTAGGTTAGGAGTTAGGTTAGTGATGTTTATTTCAATAAAAGTTAAAAAGGGATTGTTGAAATACCCTTTGTTTAAAGTAAATTTGGATCTTTTTACCTTACGAAATAAGACCATGGTGTAAAGTGAGAAAGGGTAAGCTTATCGCTACCCATTGTATGATTTTATCCTAAGTTTTCTAATCGATAAGACTTCTTGTCACGTAGTGACTAAAGTCTTGACAAGTTTCAATGGCGACATCCAGCAGCGCCTAGATCGACGGTCCTCGGAGTATTTCGGACCCCCTCGACCTTTATTCCTTTAACGGTGGGGGGGGTCTGAAAAAATGGTTTTCCCCACGCTGGACCCACCTAACGTGTCACTCTCTCAGCATTTCAGACCCCCCCCCCCCCAC